>SNQJ01S0025111.1:5713-54071 GCA_010110895.2 Picea sitchensis
CAAATCTCTCTTTATATTGGAGGATTGTATCTTCCTCTTGGAGTTTTATCCCTCCCTCTACATTTGGAAGTTGTAGCTACCTTTGGAAGTCATTACTTCCCTTGAACAAAAATTATTGATTATTTCTCATATATTGTGCATGGTGTACTGTGGTGTATTGGCGTAACTCTTATACTATTGTTCATTGCTCATTGGATATAATTGAATGGTTTAAGGATAAGTTGAATTTTTTTTTAAATTGTACTTGATACTAATTCACCCCCCTCTCAGTATCAACATAAACGGTTGCGTGAAAGTCCCGAAGCGTGGGGTCACGAAGGAAATTGACCCATGGTCATGATCTGTGTTCACCTCAAGGGAGGATCTTAGCATTGAGAGCTAAGGTCTTTGGCGTAAGGGTTAAAAGTGCTAAGGAGAGGGTCTGTAGGTGCCACATCACGGGTGCTGAGAAAGTGAAAAAGGGCATGCGTCAAGTCAAATCGGTTCCATCAGGAGCCCAAAGAACCATTCGGTTTGATGACTTGAACGATCCTAGACCGGGAGGTCGAGCCAGCCTTGAAGGAGAAAAAGGAAGGGGGGAGGTTGGCGTCAATATCTTTAAATCATTTGTTGTATTTTTGTACTGACTCCCTTAACATCTGTTTGATTTATTTCAATTTTTTATTAGATAAGTGTTTGTTGTCTTGCAATTGAAAGAATGATAAAAAATTATTCTTGATTTTTCTTTTGATCTAGTTTGATTATCTGTGAAAATAATAAACCATGTGAGGGATTTTTTTCTTAGATCCATCTCAAATTGCACCTTTTTCTTTGTT
The DNA here is from genome assembly GCA_010110895.2 of Picea sitchensis. Classification (NCBI taxonomy): domain Eukaryota; kingdom Viridiplantae; phylum Streptophyta; class Pinopsida; order Pinales; family Pinaceae; genus Picea; species Picea sitchensis. Next base: position 6,529 of record SNQJ01S0025111.1, read on the forward strand.
TCATCTATGACATCCATAATGTCCTAGAATTTCTAAAAAATGAACCAGTTTCTTTTCGGATCTTCATTTACTTCATAAAGAGGTAGGTGATGGTGTGCCATTTGGCTTGTATTCGATGGTTTTGACTATGAATGTGGAGATGTAAGTGTGATTGAATGTGATTGTGGAGGTGTCACTGGGATTGACTGTGTTGATTATTCAACTTGATTCATCAATTGATTATTGGTGTTCTCTTTGAAATACATTATTTGACTTCTTGTGGAGCTACCTCTATCTAGTAGGCTCGATATTTATATTCTATAAAAAAAAAAAATTGTTGTTGTGTCTCTTCATCAAAACCCTAATTCAAGACCATTTTTTCTTATTTAGTGATTAAATTCAACAAGGGGGTATGGCCATGAGATCCTCAATACATATGAGTATGTCTTTGTCACCCTGGTTAGGAAATTTATCCATTTTCCTTTTGAATGTGGAATCTAGATCCATAGTCAATCAATAACTCTTTTGTGTTCATAAAGTCAACTCCACATCGAAACAAGACCAATTTCGACATGTAAATGATGTTAGAGGATTTTTCTAATAGTGGGACTTGATTTATCTGAGTCTGGCATTCTATGCATCACTGGACCCAACTTGTTGAAATGCATACTTTCACTATTTCCTGACAGTTGAAGGGCTCCAAATGTTACCTCTACTGATTGTAAATATTCATCTCACTCAAGAATCATCGAGGCTACTTCAACTTCCACATTCATTGATCACCATCAAACTTGTACAAGGTCAATGCACCAACAACTTATATTTCTCAAGGACCTATTTCTCTTCTAGATTGACAAGGATCCACGACATCACGCATTTCATCCCTTCTCCTTTGTCTTTTATCCCATTTGATTTTTTTAGATCGACCATGGATTTATGGTGTTGCATTCTTCTTGTGGTTATTTTCTTTGTTTCTTCATCCAACATATATTCTCTTTGTTTTTCAATTGATGTTTGATTCCTCCCTTTCCTTTTCATGCTTGCAACATGTTCTACAATGTAAGTTGATTAGGATTTTACTCCACTTGAGGCATCTCACGATCTACTACCCCCCATCATAGACCCCAAGTTTAATTTTGTTCAACAAAGGTGATCCTTTCAATCGTGTTCATTTTCGTATAAAGTGATCCCACTCTTCTGAGTTCTTTTTGTAGTTGGAATTTATTGGTGTTCCCAAAGGAGGTTGTGCTTCAACAATATGGCCAACACCCTTATCAAATAAAAAATTATGCAATAGTGTTGGTGTTGTGTGGAGGAAACGATCATGGATGCAGTTATAAAATCATTTCTTTACATTATCCAAGAACATAAACTCTTATATTGTTTGTTCTTCGCAAAAGTCTTCCACAATTTGCTCATCCTTCATTGTACTATTCAAATGAATCTTTATCAATGTATTTCTTTATCTCCTCTAGTATTGCCTCCAAGGATTTTTCATGAGTTTTAATGAAAAATTGTCCCCTTGTCTGTGCTAGTGTTAGTTGGTGTCTTCTAGCATAGTTTTTCAACTAATTCTCTAACTTCCTCTTCCACCACTCACAAATTGCCTCCATACTCAACATTTATGGATGCATATAACTATTTTATAATCTTTGTTTGTGTGCTAGTGACAATAAAAACAATGTTGTCATCTATGGGATTACACACAAAACAAATCACCAATAATGCAATTACATAGCTATAATATGCAACAATGTAACAACCCTAATTAATTTTTTACTTATCATGGTTGTTAAATTAAATTTAATTAATTATTAAAATAAATTCATTGAGTCTTTTATTATAATATTATTAAATTGGTAGGTGAAGTAGTTAATGGGAGGGATAAGGTTGTTGAGGAATTAATGGGGGGATAAGGTAGTTGGGGAATTGAATGAGGGAAAGGGATTCGAGGGAGGAGGATAAGGAAGAGGGGAGAGTACTTGGATAGGTATTTTGGGGTTGTTTTGTTTTGAGGAGAAATTGGGGGGAAGAAGAAGGAGGAAGAAATTCTGAAAGGAGTAGGAGATTGGTGAACGGATTGGTTTTTTTTTTAGGAACTCTCGCAGGGACACTATTGTTGCTGGGAATTTTGGGCTCGGGGGCCAGGAAATTGCAAGGATTCTTGGAGCTAGGGAGTCATAGAGGTTGTTTCTAGCTGGCTTGGAGGTTAATATTCAGTTTGGGACAGTTTGGGAAAAGCAAAGAAAATCAGAAAAGGGGATAAATCAACTAATCTACAAGTTGAGGTATGTATATTATGCATTTTACTAGTTGATCTGCGGTTATTATGTTGTTATTATGTTTTTTATTATTAACATGTTACTATTTTTATACTTCCTGGTATAAATATTAGTAGATATTTATTTATTTTGAGGCTCTATATGGAAGGCCTTACATATGGTATCAGAGCCCAGTTTCAAAACTGAAACCTAAGCTTGACCACCCACATAACTATACAATCTATTCCCAAAACCTACATCCTAGAAAACCTTTATTTACAGCCCATAAAACCTATGAAGACTACCTAGAAGAACCCTATATGAATGCAAAACAATATTTTAATTACATATAGACGTATAGATCTTATTTACAGTTCTTATAGCTGAAATTTACAAAACAAAAACACATTTCGAATTGCAGCACTACCAGATGCCCCAAATCACAGGAGTGATGAAAATTATCTATGCACTACGCGGTCCCACTGATCCAATAACTCTCATCCCTTGTTCTAGTGTTATAAATTGTTCCATGATTTCTTTCCGCGTAGTCTTGTGCTCTGCCCCAAAATGTTTCAGGAGCTTGATTCATGTCTCTATGAACTGCCCAGGTACGAGGCGAAAGACAGTGCATATGCCATCCCTTGTCACACCAATCGTAGAGAAGCATCACTTCCTCGTGCAAGCCACTCTAACATTGCTCGCAGTTTTGATCCAACCGTTGTTCCGAGTTCAAGTCCTCCTCTTTCAAATATTTGATGTCTTTGCAAGATCTCTATCTCCTCTTCACCTTCGGGCAACCTTGAGGTCCCAGTCTAGAGGTCAGTTACTCTGTGGGCCTCTTCGTCCCTCTCTTACATTTCTGCATCGATTTTCCAGAGTTCGTCCACATTTGATAAACCTAGTAATCATACAAATTCTTCTCATAAATTTGACATAGAGCAGAATTTGAATGTGTGGAACTTACGGTGTTAGGGATGAGGATCCACCATCACCTCTCCCCATTTCTTCTCTTGTAGGACCCTCACAAAACCGTTGTGGTGCTTGACAGTGTTGAATAGGTTGCACAAGTCCATCTACTACCTTGGAAAACCACAAGATGGCTCTTGAAGCTGGTGAATGGCCTGCAACTTTGTTGGTACACAGAACGTCTGCAAATCCTAAGAAAATGGTGGTTTCCAGCTCTTCAAAGGGACAATCCTGCAAATCTCATAGGGCTCAACCTTGACCCTGATATTCTTGATGAATCTTACGGAGGTCCCCGAACTCTTCTTCCATAGGGTAGAATACCGGCGCAAGCGGTATAATTAGGGCTCCAAACACCCACGAATTCTCATTTTTTTATGCCCGTCGTTGATACCATTTGAGGACTGACTGCCTTCTTAATCACAGAAGATGATTTAGGAGCCTCTACATCGATGGGTATCGAAACAACACTCTTAGAATCGGGCTTCAAAGGGTTGTTCCCCTTGATAACCAAGCTCAAATTTGTGAGGGGTTATTAGTAGGACCGTGGACTGGAACTATGATCGTCTTCGACTTTAGCTTGGGCACGCCCCAATATTCCTAATCTGGTTTTGTCAGGGTCACGGTGGTTGCAACGTAGGGGTGATAACTGTAAGGATTGTGATACGATCTTCTCTATGGAAATCGGTCCCATAACCTGCCAAAAAAGAGGTATTTCATAGTTTTTTTTGCAATCCCCCCGCTCCCCAGCACCACCACCAGTGCCTAAACCCAACAAGGAGAGATCCATACAGGCAGCATACCAAGATCAGGCGCTCAAGCTATCAAGCGTTGAAGCCAGAGGAAAGAAACCCACGGGCTAAAGAGTGCACTATGTGTCCATGCAAATTGGGAGGGTCGGGCACGTGGGTCTCACGCAAGAACCCACATTTACCACCCTCCACCTCATACCTTCATACACCCAAACCCTAAAACCTTGAGCCCTTTAATAAATTTTTATTATTATTATAATTATAATCGTTTTATTTTTATTTTTTATTTTTTATTTATTTATTTGATTATTTTAAAGTTTTAATTATTTAAATTAAAAAAACAAAATTCGTTTAAATATTTTATTTATTTATGTAATATATATAATTATATATATAATGTAATTTTGTATATATAATATCTTTATTAAATAAGTAAATAAATAAAAATAGAAATTAATGTAAATAATGTTTGTTTTAATGTTGTAAATTGCTAACTCACATATGTGAAAATTTAGGCAAGCCCTTACAAGGTTCTTAATTGACAAAATATTTCTTTAATGTATTAACTTGTATTAACACGTGATAAAATAAGGAGAAACCATAATTCCACAGAGAAGGGGATCTTACTGGGTATGCCTTTAAATAGACTCTAAATTGATGAATGAGATATGATATATGTTCCTTACTTTCCTAAGTATTCACCATACCACTTATCTAAGTAACCTAACATAGTAGTGGAATAAATAAATATATCTATCGTGTGCTTTCACATGACTTGTCTATTGCTTCATTTTTGTACTTAGAGATAGAATAACAAAAATATATATAATTACATAACACATAAAGTATTGCTTCATTTTCGTACTTAGAGATAGAATAACAAAAAAAAATATAATTGCATAACATAGAAAGTATTGCTTTCTTTAAAACATAATAATGTGTGTCATTTCTATAACTAGAAAAAAAAATGAATAAGGAGAAAACATAACTACATAGACACATACTTTTCTTGTAAGTTTGAAAACAACAGTACGGGAGATAAGGTTGCTAGTGGTTAATAACATTAACTTGCGTTCCTTGAAAGTATTTACAATGCATTAGTGAAAGCATTTACAATGCATTTGACTAGACAAATTGTTTATTTTCAATTTGAATTCATAGTCAAAATGTTTAAAAAAAAAAAAACATTTATGTCTATTTATTAAAATTGGTAAAGGGGATTTGATTCATATTAACAAGTGTGTTATAGTGCTGACATAGCTAGCAAGGCAAGAGGGTTATAAACTTACCCAGAAAATTTACCAAGCTTATAGGCTTTCGACCCCGACCTTTAGCCACTTACCCTAAAGAGAGTAATATTTGTTTACAGACAAGTAAAAAAAAAAAACTTATGCCTAACCCTATGTTTGAAAGTATAAGTTTGAGCAAATATGGAATGTCTTAAACTCTTCCCTGATAAGCATTTGGTTTGATGCAGATTCAGTTATTCAAGATGGTTATGACTCGGGGAAATCAAGGCCGAGGGGCATCGTCGCAAGGACTGCCAACGACGGTGCTGCCACCACCATCGCCTAGATTATCTCTCATTTTGTGCTCTTTGGAGGCTATTAATAAGACATTAAAGGTATTACCATCACCATATGTCGAATTGGAACCTCGACCATCTGGAGTGGGTAACCCTGAAGCGTTGAGGGAATCAGAGGGAGGGCCTCCACCAAGGGACATCACCAAATAATTATAGAAGATCAAAATCCCAGAGTGTGCTAGGGATCGTACAAGTGAACGTACAGAGGCATGGTTGGAAGGAATGGCACAATGTTTCACCTTAAGAGACTATGCTTCCACATCAAAGGTGAATATAGCAATCTTTTAGTTGCGGGATAGTGCCTTGAACTGGTGGGGTAACCTGGAGAGGAATTGGCACCTTACCCCAGACACCATCTCATGGGAGATTTTTGAAGAAATGTTCTGGAGGAAATATTTTGCTGTGTACTACGAGGAATAATAGGTGGGAGTATTTCATGTTCTAGTTCAGGGAAACAGGACAGTGGAAGAGTACAAGACCGGGTTCATGGAGTTAGTAAAATATGTATCATACATGGATATCGATCAATGACATGTAGAACGTTTTGTGTACGGGTTAAACCCTAAGATAATGGTCATGGTACGAATGTGGAAAACATAATCAGTTGTTGAAATAGTTGAAAATGCTTGTTACACAGAGGAGCATATGAACTTAAACGAAGATATGAGGTCAACCATTCCATAACATCTTGGATTCATGGGCAATGCCCCTAGGATCTTCTCCAGAGGTGGAATATCTAGGCCAACTCCTTATGGAAATAGAGTCACTCCTAGAGCAGGTACAACAGGTATTTCAATGGCAACGAGTGTAGCATCCCACTCATCGCCAATGACGCAGATAGGTCCTTGAACTTCTCAGGGAGAAGCAAGTATGGGTAGGGGCTTGAGGGGAAGGAACTCATTTCAGAGGCCTTCATAGGGAAGCACCCATGTTCCACCCTAGGTTACTTATTGGGGGTGTGGAGGACCTCATTACCAGCATGATTTTCTAGAGTTACAACCAGGATTTGTGCATAGAGAAGGAAAGGCCCCGATGGGAAGAGCAAGTAGTAGCCACTAGATTTATGCAGTGGTTAATAACTACTAGGAAGAGCATCAATCCACTTTGGTGGAGTCGTCAGGTATGCTAAATCATGTCAATGTTAAAATTTTATTTGATTCTAGTGCTACAAATAGTTTCATTTCACCTTGTGCATTAGAAAAGTGCGGGTTGGAATCCTACAAGCATGATGACTTTAAACAAGTCGAGATGGCTTTGGGGAAAAAACAAGCGGTAGGACCTAGTGTCGATAATTGTCTAGTAGACCTGGGAGTGTGTACTACTAGGTTGAAGTTGTATGTCACTGCTCTAGGGACATATGACCTAATCATTGGAATGGATTGGTTAGAAGCCCATTGAGCTATGGTAGATTTTTTCGCGAAAAGCATGCTTTGTGTTGACGATGAAGGAAGGTCAGTAGAGATCCACGATGTATGGAGGAAGGTGTCTCTACTCTTTATCTCAGCCATGAAGGTTAAACGTTGCATGAGGCAAGGTTTTCGATTGTATGTAGTGAAAGCAGTCAATGAAGGGAAATGACCCTCCTTGGATTAGTATCCAATATTAGCGGATTTTAAGGATGTTTTTCTGAAAGAGTTTCCAGGGTTACCTCATGAGAGGGAGATTGATTTTACCATTGAGATAAAACCTAGTGCATAATCAATTTCCAAGACTCTGTATGACCTTGGGGTGGACCAAAAAGTTTTTTCAAGAAGAAGGAGGGTTCCTTACGACTATGTATAGATTACACTGACTTGAACCATGCTACAGTCAAAAATAGGTACCCAATGCCATAGATAGTGACCTCTTTTATCAGATGAAGGATTAACAATTTTCTCAAAAATTGATCTACGATTAGGGTATCACTAGTTAAGTATTAAGGAAGGATATATTCCTAAAACTTCGTTTCGAACTCGGTTTGGGAATTACGAGTTCATTGTAGTACCTTTTGGTTTGAGCAATGCACCATCAATATTCATGAGCCTCATGAATGGTGTATTCCAAAAGTACTTAGACCACTTTGTGTAGGTCTTTCTGGATGATATCCTCATCTATTCCAAGAACAAAAGAGAACATGAGGAACACTTGCAAGTGGTGTTGTCGTGCCTAAGAGAGAAAAATTTTTATGGCAAGTTGTCGAAGTGTTCTTTCTTCCAGAAAGAAATTCACAATTTAGGTCATATCATTTCCAGTGAAGGAATATTTGTGGATCCAGAAAAGGTAAAGGTCATTATGGAATGGCCAGTGCCGAAAAATGCTCATGAGGTGAGAAGATTCATGGGGATAGTTAGTTACTATTGGAGGTTTGTGGAAAGGTTTTCTAAAATAGAGAAACCCATCACCACCTTGCAGCGCAAGGGGGTCATGTGTTGGCCCTTGGTTATGGAAGTAAGCGAAGAACAAGGAAGAAAAGGCAAAATGAGAACTTTGTGAAAGACATGGTGACTGTTATTGGGTCAAAGTGAGCAAAATAGCAGAAAAGATGGAGAGAAGCCTGAGAAAGCAAGTTGTTGGACGAGGAGATCGAGGATGACAGATCAGCAAGGAAGAATGATCGTGGATAACTCAGCAAGTGGAAAAATCCACCATTAGATGTTTTGGAGCACCACGCGAGAAGGAAGGAAAGATAGGATGGTGAAGCCCTGAAAATGCGGGTCAAGTTGACCTAGGGTTTTAGACACCTAGGGTTTTGGTATCTATGGTTTTGACACCTAGGCTTTGGCCTAAGGATGTCGGTGAGATATTGTAATGTATAAATAGAGGTCAAGAGGACCTGGGTTGCGTTGTTGTCATTATTACTAGTCTTGATCTAGTTTTTGTTGGTATGATCGTTGTTGTTATTTGAGAGAAGTGATAAGTGTGAGAGCCTTCTGGTATTGTAAGATCTCTAGCTGGGTGCGAAGATCAACCCTCCAACTGGGTGCGCAGGAAGGGGCAGAGATAGAGAGAAGAGGGAGATCTGTTGGTTAAGAGCGCAGATCAGAACTGTATGCTTTCATTTTAATATATTATAAAGAACAGTTATGTGGACGTAGCCCTAGGAGAGGGTGAACCACATATATTTGTCTTGTGTGTGTGATTGATGTTGTGTTATTTTGCCTTGATATACTGTTATTGCATTGTTTTGGTAGATATGAAGTTGTATGGAGTAGATCTAAGATGATAAGTGATATAGTCATGTTGTATTGTTCTAGTATTGGATCCATTTGGTATTCCCCTTGGTTGTAAACACTTTTTTTCTGTAACCCCCCCATAGTTTCTTCGGGTGAGACTGCATCTGCTTCGTATGTGTAGCCGAAAGGGCCAGTACTTAGGGCTTGTTGGTGTGCTCTTGGAGCTGAACCTTGGGTCTTCCCCTGTGCCAACAAATGGTTATGTTGCCGGGATAGGAATCTTCTTGAGAGAATGTCAAGGTGGTTCCCACCAAAGATAAAGATTCAAAAGTGGATGCAGGATCAAGAAAAGGACTTCCCTGAAGCCCAGAACAAGAACCCTAATCTGAGTACAGAGGATTGGTTGGAGAGACATATTTTTACTGATATACACGAGATATTATTTGGAGGAATCCATCATGAACTATATGAGTGGTTAGCTAGGTTGGTAGATACCCAATTTGAGGTTTGATCTAGACCTCCTGCAGTTTGGACATCGACATTGATCCAGAATGTCAAGAGAGTTGATAACGTTGTGTCAAGAGAAGTATATCATTGGTTCGATAGCACCATTGGAGGCTACATCACCGAGTTTGTTATTGACAAAGTAGAGTCGTATCGCCAAGCCGATAGATATTTTTTCAAGGAACCCAGAGGAAAATTTTTACACTTTATGAAGTTGAGAATCAAGATGTTTTTGCATGAGAAGAACATCTTGAAGATACAGTATATTAGTCGAATCTGAAAAGGATAATGTTCAAAAACTCGGACGGTGACAGCGACACAAAGGCTGGACATATGTGCAGTGGGAGAGTGTTCAGAGAAGTTCATCTTGCGAACCTATTCAAGAATAACTACGGAGACGAGGGTTTCTACAGTGGAGAAGAAGAAGATCTAACCAACGAAGAGTAATCAGAACCTGCTAGGGCAGAGGAAGAGAAAGCCGAAGAACTTCATCAGGATGAGCTAGAAACTTCAAGAACTGTGCAGACTGTTGAAGTAAGTTCTATTATCCCTCATGTTGATTCAATAGTATTAAGCAATCAGAGTAATCCAAGTCACTAGAGCGGCCATAGCTCAGTCACTAGTAGTCCACCACATACTCAGTCAAGGACCCTAGGAAGATCTATGGCAGATGAGATGAGATTCCCTATCTTTAGGGGAGATGGATCTGAAGATCCTGACCAACACTAGTTCCTATGTGAAGTTGTATGGAATATTAAGAATGTCACCGACGAAGCAGTTAAAAGAACCCAGTTTAGTACTACCCTAAGAGATCGTGCACTAAGCTGGTACATGAAGCTTGTCCAAGGACTTGTGTAGCCTAAGCCACTGAATGAGATCAAGAATGTGATTATTGCAGAATTGAAGAAACCTAAGTCGGAGTCCCAATGTATTACAGAACTGAAGGAGATCAAGCAGAAGGTAGCCGAGCCAGTTTGGGAGCTCAATCAGAGATTCAAGACCCTAATAGACCGATTGACTTTTCAGATTCCAGATGAGCAGAAAAAGGAATGGTTCATTGTTTCCCTCTTACCACACATCAGAGTTCCTCTGATGCAGCATAAGATTGCTTCACAGGCTGAGGCGCTAGAGATCACCATGAAGTTATGATCAGCCCCTATGGAAGAATCCATCTCAGGTATGAGTCAGATATTGAGTCAGCTGACTAGTTTGTCTTTGTAGGTCAAAGATATGAAGAAAGACAAGGGAAAAGATAAAAGAGAAGACATTTGGTGTGTTAGATGCAAATCATAAGGCCATGAAAAGGAGAACTTCCATCTATTCCATGAGTACTTAGCCTCTGGAGCCCCGAGCCCTTTGAACCAAGTCACCTTACCTTGGTGCGAGGTATGCAGAAATAGGCATCACCCTGGTGAGTGCTATTACATGCAAAAATATGTTCATACACCCACAAATTTGTATTGCACGTTCTGTAAGTCCATGGGACATGATGATAGGGATTGTAGGGCTCATGATCTCATGCATGAAAGGTCAAGATACATATACAAGATTCAAGGTGAAGTACAACAAGAAGGAAACTCTACGCAGTACAACTCCCCTGGGAGAGGAAACTTCAATCCTCGTGGTGGATTTAGAGGAAGCGGACAAGGAGGAGGTATGGGTCGAGGCCAAGGACAGATCATCTGTTATAAATGTGCACATCCAGGACACTTGGTAAGGGACTGTCAGAACCCTTGCACTACTTGCAACTACTACAACTCCTTGGAGCATGTTATTGAAGAATGTTCAACACTGCTGGCTAAACTTCAAGAGAAACGAGGACCTCAGTAGAACCCGCAGATACAGTTGATCAAAGATTAACCTCGCGGAGAAGACCCTAGAGTCATTGTTATTACTAGAGGAGGCATTGTTACAGGAGATGACAGAATGACCCAAGGGAAGACTACAAAAGATTCAGGAATTAGGAAAGCTGCAGAGAAGACCCAAACCTTTGATGCAAAGAAAGAAAGACAAATATTTGAGGAAGAAGGAAAAGAGTTCAAAGGAGACTAAGGTTCTTCATCAAAGACAAGATCAGAAGTAAGAGAGTATGGAATGCCTCAGGCATTTGATCGGTCTGCTTCGCCAAGAGAATGAAAAGAGGTAAGCAAGCTCATGGAATTTCTATATACTTGTGTTAAGTTGATTCAGGATGAGAGCGTTGTCCAAGAACTACAAAATTTAATCAGACAATATGAGCTAGGAAATATAGACCCCCTACTGAATAGGGAAGTACACCAAATCGGTAAGAAGAGAAGGACCAATAAGGAATTACATTTGAATGCTCAAATAGGAGAATATGATATAGATTATGTAGTCCTTGACTTACGGTCGGAGGTCAATGTCATGACAAAGCAAACTTGGGAACTAATGGGAAAACCTAGGCTGATCTATTCCCCTATCAGGCTCAGGATGGCTAATCAGCAGGCTGTAAGCCCCTTTGGAAGACTATAAAATGTCCCTTTGGACATTGATGGAGTAAGAACATTTGCAAATTTTGAGGTAATTGAGATAGTTGATGACAAATACCCTTACCCTGTGTTGTTAGGAATTGATTGGGCCTTCAATAATTCCACTGTGGTTGATTTAAATAAGAGGCGTATGAATTTTTAAAAATATGGCCTTAGGGTCATTGCACCCTTATATCCAAATGAAGGTTAGCAATATACAGAGCCCATTAGAGAAGAAGATCGCGCATATGAACTGGAAAATATATACAAATTAAAAACCAGACAGCAGGATTGCATTAATCCTACGGCCGATGGAAACTTAAGTTGGTGAAGTGATAGCGCATGTTCATTAGACTCAGAAGAAGCACTAGAGAATTGGCATAATAAAATGTATGAAGTATCTACAAGAAAATGTGCTAGACTAACCAGAGAAGTTCACTGGATGGGCACAACAATAACTAACTTACCCACCTTTGATGGTCTAAACCCTTTAGAAACCTTCTTGTCGGACTTTGAAGAGAGTGTACCAATGCAACAACGACTGTTGGCAATGGATGAGGCCCTAAGAGAAACCCCAGCAAGATGGTGGGGGGCACACAAAAGTAATATTACATATTGGGTACAGTGTTGTACCTTGATGACAGTGCGGTTCTCGGCACAAGTAGAAGGTTGTGAAGTTCGATACACAGGTCGAAGCTTCCCAAAGGACCATGTGTGAAGCTATGAGGAAGCCTGGAGCAACGTTCCTCAAGAAAAATGGGTACACAAATTCATCAACACACTGGACACGACACCTATCAATTGGTACCTTCAAGTAGAGTTGCGCCTTATCACTACAGAATGGAAAGGTATGACTCGGAATTTTGTAACCACCTTCTTATTTGAAATTCAATATACTTCAGTAGATCAAGAACTATAGATTGTCAGACAGAAAGTATTTGAGGCAGCCTCTAGCCTCCCTTTAGAGAAAGACGAGGACGAATGGACTATGCCTCTACAAAATCTGCAAGATTGTTGCAACATCAATGTTGATGAAGACGATGATCCAAGAAAGGTGAACATTACAGAAACATAAGGCCAAAGAGATGTGGAAGGAACATGAGTTGAGTTATCATTCATTGGACACCCAATCAAGATTAATAAGGTCAATATTGGAACAGAACAAACACTGAAGCTTGCAAACGTTGGAGATTATTGGGATGTTGCCACTATTGACAAGATTACATAATTACTGGATGAATATCAGGACTTGTTTCCAACCAAGTTCACTAATATGAAGGGAATTAAAGGGTCTATGGGAAAGATGAGGATACCTCTGAATCCATATGATAGACCAGTCAAACAGAGACCCTACAGATTGAACCCTAACTACAAAGAGAAAGTGAAAATTCATCTCGACAGAATGTTGGAAGCAAGAATTATAGAACCTGTGGAAGAGTCAGAGTGGATTATCCCTATGGTGGTACAAGACAAGAAGACATGAGAGATCAGGATCTGCATAGATCTCAAAAAGTTGAATGATGCTTGTTTGCATGATCCCTTCCCTACGCCATTCACTAACGAAGTCTTAGATAATGTGGGAGGCCAGGAAGTATATTATTTTATAGATGGATTTTCAGGATACCATCAGATCTGGATTGCCAAGAAAGATTGCCACAAGACCACATTTGAAACAGAATGGGGATCTTATCAGTATATAGTGATTCCATGTGGATTGAAGAATGCTCCAACCATCTTTTCCAGGGTGGTGGTTGAAGCATTCAAGGAGTTTTTGCATAAATTTCTAGAAGCATATTTTGATAATTAGACTGTTTTTAGTTTATTAATGAATCATATTGAATGTCTAAGGATAATGTTGGACAAATGCAGGCAGTGTCAAATTTCTTTGAATCTGAAGAAGTGCATATTCTTCTCACCATTTGGAGTGTTTTTAGGTCATATTGTATGCAAGCAGGGATTGTTGGTTGATCCATCTAAAATTGCCATTATAGTTGATCTGCCACCTCCTACTTCAGTCAAATAGTTGCGCACTACACTGGGACACATGGGATATTACAGGAAGTTCAACAAAGGATATGCTCAGATCACAACACATATGGATAAATTGTTGAAGAAATATTTTCAGATTAGTTGGACAATAGAATGCCAGAAGAGCTTCGATACACTGAAACAGAAAATGGTTACTGCACCTATTCTGGTGTTTCCAGATTGGAGTAAGAAGTTTCATGTGCATGTTGATGTGTCTTTTATTTCCTTGGGAGAAGTGTTAGCACAACCTGGTGAAGGAGAGATTGATCATCCATTAGATTTTCCTAGCAGGAAGCTATCAACTGCAGAGGTCAACTACACCACCATTGAGCGAGAAGGGTTAGCCATGGTGTATACATTGCAGAAGTTTCGCCACTACTTGTTGGGAGGAAACTTTAAAATGTTTATTGATCACTCCACGCTGAAATACCTAGTCAACAAGCCAGTGTTGGGGGGAAGAATATTCAGATGGCTTCTGTTATTTCAGGAATATAACTTTGAGATTATACTAAATCCAGGAAGAATGAACAAAGGTCCCGACCACTTGTCGAGGTTGGAACATGGAGAAGAGCCCACTAGTTTGGAGGATGCACTGTTGAATGCACAGATGTTAGCCATTAGAAATATTGATGACCACTTCGCAGAAATAGTCCAGTTCCTGTCAACATGAATAGCACCTAATGAATATACGATTCCCCAGAAGAAACAACTAGTACTGCGTGCTGCAAACTTTTCGCCTATAGCTAGACAACTATACAAAATGGGACTGGATGAGATATTGAGAAGGTGCATTATGGAAGCAAAGCGACCTATCATCCTCGCAGAATCTCATGAAGGCATCGCAGGAGGACACTATGCAGGGAAAGAAATTGCGTAGAAGGTTCTTCGAGCTGGCCTTTGGTGGCCTACCTTACACAGAGATGCTAAAAACTATTCCAGAGCCTACGATGTATGCCAAAGAGATGGAAAACCTTCCTGAAGGGATGAGATGCCATTAGCACCACTGTTGACCCTCCAAGCATTTCATAAATGGGCCATTGATTTTGTGGGACCTATAAACCCACCAGGAAAGCACACAGGAGCAAGGTACATCATCACTGCGACAAAATACTTGACCAGATGGGTTGAAGCAAGAGCAGTTAAGGACTATAGTGAAACCACAGTTGCGAACTTCATATTTGATGACATCATAACCAGGTTTGGATGCCCCAAGATCCTTATGAGTGATCAAGGCACACATTTAATAAATAAGACTGTTGAATCCTTGACTGAGGAATTTGCAGTCCACCATCAGAAGAGCACACCTTACCATCCACAAGAAAATGGGACAGTGTAAATGTTCAACAAGATCTTGGAGACAACACTAACCAATATTTGCAAAGTGAACAAGGATGACTGGGATTTAAGAGTACCAGCAGTACTTTGGGCCTATAGAACCACTTGCAAGAAGTTAACAATGCAAACCCCCTTCAAGTTGGTTTATGGTCTCGAAGATGTTGTTCCAATGGAATACTTGGTACCAAGCTTAAGAATTGTTGCCTTTACAGATATGGATGACATTGGCATTGTTCAAGAGAGGCTTGCACAGTTGGTTGAATTGGAAGAAGACATATTTGTTGTAGGATTCCATCAACAAGTACAGAAGGAAAGAGAGAAGGCCTACCATGATAGACACATCAAGAAGAAGGCATTTAAATAAGGTGATTTGGTATGGGTATACGACAGTAAGTTCATGAAGCATCCTAAGAAGTTCAGAACGCATTGGCTCAGACCATATGAGGTTGTTCATGTTACAGAAGGAGGATTTGCACAGTTGAAGAATTTAAAGGGAGAATGGAAGGAAGGATTAGTGAATGGGAGTCGGTTGAAGTTGTACTATCACAACCAGTTGCCTCGCAGCTCTCAGTATAAGCATAAGGAAAAGGTTCTAGGTACCAGGTGCAGTTGAAACTGGGTACCAGACACAGAAAAGACAGTCTGCACAAGGAGGAAAAGGAGACATAGAGTAGAAAGAAAAGGCTACTATGCACGGTCTGAAGTCAAAATAAAATAGAAGAATCATATCTGAAGTGCCTCAGGATGAGTCACAGGTGACTGTTGGGGACCTGTTGGCCCTTGGTTATGGAAGTAAGCAAAGAACAAGGAACACAAGGAAAAATGAGAACTTCACGGAAGACACAGTGATTGTTACTGGGTCTAAGTGAGCAAAAGAGAAGAAAAGATGGAGAGAAGCCCGAGAAATAAAGTTGTTGGATGAGAAGATCGAGGATGACAGATAAACAAGGAAGAAGGATCGTGGAAAACTCAGCAAGTGAAAAAATCCACCATTAGATGTTTTGGAACACCGTGTGAGAAAGAAGGAAAGACGGGCTGGCGAAGCCCTCAAAACGTGGGTCAAGTTGACCTAAGGTTTTTGTATCTAGGGTTTTGACACCTAGGCTTCAGCCTAAGGATGTCAGTGAGCTATTGTAATGTATAAATAAAGGTCAAGAGAACCTGGGTTGCATTGTTGTCATTATTACTAGTCTTTATCTAGTTGTTGTTGGTATGATCGTTGTTGTTATTTGAGAGAAGTGCTAAGTGTGAGATCCTTCTTGTATTGTAAGATATTCAGCTGGGTGCAAAGATCAACCCTACAGTTGGGTGCACAGGAAGGGGGAGAGATAGAGAGAAGAGGGATATTTGTTGGTTAAGAGCGCAGATCAGAACTGTATTCTTTCATCTTAATATATTATAAATCATAGTTATGTGGACGTAGCCCTAAGAGAGGGTGAACCACGTATATATGTCTTGTGTGTGTGATTGATGATGTGTTATTTTGCCTTGATTTACTGTTATTGCATTGTTGTGGTAGATATGAAGTTGTATGGAGTAGATCTAAGTTTATAAGTGATATAGGGATGTTGTATTGTTCTATTATTGGATCCACTTGATATTCCCCTTGGTTGTAGACACTTTTGTCCTGCAACCCCCCCATATCTTCTTCGGGTGAGACTGCATATGCTTCGCAGGTGTAGCTGAAAGGGAGAGTAATTAGGGCTTGTTGGTGTGCTCTTGGAGTTGAACCCTGGACTTGCCCCTGTGCCAACATCATGTATGAATGGAAAAAATAATGCAATGTTGCATTCATCGAGCTTAAGAGGTTACTAACTAGTGCACCAATTCTATGAGTGATGGATATGGAAAAAGACTTCACAGTCTACATGAATGAGTCGAAGCAAGGATTGGGGGACATGCTAATGTAGGATGGGGGAGTGATAGTGTATGCGTCAAGAAAGTTGAAGCAACATGAGAAGCTTTATGCTACTCATGATTTAGAGTTGGCAGCTGTAATAATTGCTTCAAAGCTTGGAGGCATTATCCATCTACATGGGTTACCCAAGAAGATCATTTCAAATAGGGACTCCCAATTCACATCTAGGTTTTGGAAAAGTTTACAGTCGGCATTGGGAACTCAGTTGAACTTAAGCACAACATATCATCCTGAAATGAATGGGAAAACTGAGAGAGTAAATCATGTTATGGAAGACATGCTTAGGATGCATGTTATGGATAATCAAACCCATTGGGAGAAGTACCTACCTTTGGTAGAGTTTGCCTACAATAACATTTTTAATAGCTCCATTGGAATGCCACCCTATGAATCTCTGTATGGAAGTCCATGCAAGACACCATTGAGTTGGGAAAGGTTGGAAGACCGAGTGATAGTTGAGTCAGAATTGATTCAAGAGATGGAGGAATAGGTGATTCATATTAGGCAGCGACTAAAGGAAGTACAGGATAGAAAGAAAAGTTATGTTGATGCACATAGGACTGACTGAAATTATAAAGTGGGAGATCAAGTTTTCATTTGTATTAGGCCTAATAAGAGTACCATTCAGTTTGGGAAGGGGATAAAGTTGTCGCCTCGATTTATAGGATCATTAAAAATCCAAGAGAGAATTGGACTCGTTGCCTATCGTCTCATACTTCCACCCCACTTGCATAAAACTCATAATGTTTTTCATGTATTTGTTCTACGTCATTATGTTTCTGATGAATCTCATAAACCGAATTGGAAGGAATTGTAGGTATCGGACATGGGAACCCTCAAGGTAGAATCGTTACGCATATTGGACAACTTGGGAATCGTCTGGTTGAACAAGTTAAGGTCTAGTGGGACAAGTATATCCTAGGATTTTCTACTTGGGAGGATGCAGAGACCTTACAAAGAGATCATCCCTCACTTTTTTGACCACCTCAGGAATATGTTTTCCGAAGATTGGGTGTATGTAATTCCACCTTTTGACTTAGATAGCTAGAATTACTTAATTCCTAATCGTATTTTATTTTCTATTAACTATGAAACTATTAATGATACACTTGAAATTTTAAGACATGTGGACCTAGGTGAATGTCAATTCTATGAATGTTTATCGTTATTTGTATTATGAGGGATATTATGCAATCTATTTCTAACTTGAAAATTCTAGTAATAGACTAATATGCAGGTCAATGGGCTATGAAATAGCCAAAGGATAATGATAATAAAAGGTTGATGTCGTGAACATCGACTGAAAAACAATATGGTATGAATATTTGTATGTGAAATTATGTTGGTTCAAATGAATTGAAATGATATGTGGACAAGTGCAGGTTTTTCAGGTGGCGAGACTGCCTAAAACTAAATATATGATGACAAAATTCCCAACAACACAATGCCACTACATGTTCCATAATAGGGTGTTGACCCTAGTTCTGTTAGGAGGGGTGGAGGAATTCCCCACCGTGTATCCTCTGAAACTTAGAGTCATGGGAGGACGGTGTTAGCGCGCGCTCCCCTAGATATGTGATGATGACTGTCAATTTCATGTTGGGGAAGCTTGGTCAAGAGAGTTGACACTTCTGCTTACGATTTCTATTTGGAGTTAGGTCAATATAGTTGACACTCCAAGATAGTCCAACAGAGGAAGGATAGGGATGGAATATGGAAGTAAGTTAGGGAGGAAGGATGAATAGAAGTATTTGGGAGTGTGTGGGGATTTTTCCTTATAGTAGAATTTATTGTTTTCCTCTTTTTGATAAAAAAAAAAGCATATATGTACATTTATAATTTCTTAACTGAACTACAATTATCTAAGTGACTGTTGTTTGGGCTAAATTATTATAATTTAGGGATTTTTCAAACATTTTAAATGGTTTACAATCTTTTATGAAATGAATAGTCTTATTGATTGGATTGGACGCATACAAGAATTACTATAGGTGTGATAATTATTTTCATTAGTACATGTGCGAGTTCTGTATATGCTAGCTACACATGCATTCGTTGCACATGTACACTAGTATGTATAAGTGTTTTTAAACTGATGATGTGGTTTATTTGATTTGGATGTATGAACCATGTGTCATTACCCTTGTATTGTAAATTACTCTAACTTCGGAAAAAAATTTCTTGAAGGGTGGGTGGATGTAACAACCCTAATTAATTATTTACTTATCCTGGTTGTTAAATTAAATTTAATTAATTATTAAAATAAATTCATTGAGACTTTTATTATAATATTATTAAATTGGTAGGTGAAGTAATTAATGGGAGGGATAAGGTTGTTGAGGAATTAATTGGGGAATAAGGCAGATGGGGAATTGAATGAGGGAGAGGGATTCGAGGGAGGAGAATAAGGAAGAGGGGAGAGGACTTGGATAGGGATTTTGGGGTTGTTTTGTTTTGAGGAAAAATTGGGGAGAAGAAGAAGGAGGAGGAGATTGGTGAACATATTAGTTTTTGTTTTGGGAACTCTCATAGGGACATTGTTGTTGCTGGGAATTTTGGGCTCGCGGGCCAAAAAACCACAAGGATTCCTGGAGCTAGGGAGCTGAAGAGACTGTCCCTAGTTGGATGGGAGGTTAATATTCAGTTTGGGGTAGTTTGGGCAAAGAAAGGAAAATCAGAAAATGGGCTAAATCAACTAATCTACAGGTTGAGGTACGTATTTTATGCATTTTACTAGTTGATCTGTGATTATTATGTTGTTGTTGTTATACTTCCTGGTATAAATATTAGTAGATATTTATTTATTTTGAGGCCCTGTATGGAAGGCCTTACAAACAAGCAGTCTACAAGTAATATACAAGCATTCATACATAGAAGGAAAAAAACAAGAAAAGTGGTGATGTAACTAGCAATAGGTATCCTTTTATTATATCAGATCAATCAACACCAGATACACCATAGGTTCTGTTGACGGGTGAAACAGTCCATCCGTCAACTGGGAGAGTGGAACCGGTCCGGGGTTGTCTAAATAACCCAAGTCGTTTGGAATGAACCACCCTGACGAGTTTAACGGCTCTGTTGGCCGCTCTAAGGTCTCCTAAAGAAACCAAAGAGAAAATTTGATCTGAGCTAAGTAATCTAAACTAAGGAAACTAGAAACTAATAAAACTAACTAAAACAAACTAACTAACTAAATGAAGATTAAACTAAAACTAAGGAAACTGAAACTAATAAAACAGGCCCCGAATTCACTACACTAATCTAACTACAAGTCACTAACTTCTTATATATACACAATACTAACTATGATTATAATAACTCAAATCCTTCTTAATTATCAGGTATGATCATTCTTTATTCTAAAATATACACTATAGACAAATTACAGATTTGATCAAAACACACTTGAGAAACTAATGTATTAGCTTCCCTGAGACAACGAAGGATAACTTTTTATTTTTTGTATTTATGAAGCGGAAAGAACACTAACTGAAATTAAATAATCTAATCTAAATCCAACTAAACTAATTAATCAAAGCAATAAACATCTAACTGTTTAACCTGGAAACGCTCCAAGTATGTCATATCTTTGAGATGGCTTCTATGTTGATTGGAGGAGGGAAACTCACCAGTTAAGCCCCTAAGCTACCAGGAAGCGATCCAGCTATAATGCTTCTGAAGTATTATTACAGGGACAAACAAGACATAAAGATTATCATAACAATTTTTTGATTATAAGCTCGCAAAAGGAAACCTATTGTGCAACAACATAACCCACAATTAGTTATGAGAGAGAGACAGCTGCTCATTCCTCTAAAAGAATTGATGGTGTACATGCCTTTTATCAATTTAGGAAGAAACAAATATAGATAACAACAATAAGATTATATCATTTTCATTTGATATAGATAGCTAACATAATACTAACCATAAACAAGATGATATACGAAACATAGAACAAAGTGTTTGATATATTGAAAATGGAAGCTCTGATAGAAACACCAGTGCTCGGTTCGATCTAAGAACTCCATATCCTTTGTTCTCCCCAGGGGTATTCGATTATTACAAAATCCTAAGTTTAATGGGTTTCTCACAGGGTAAGCATCCTTGTGAGGTAATATTAACAGGTTACAAAATGCGAACAATCCCAAAATCTCTAAACTAAGAAAATGAAATACAAGTAGAAATGTGAGATATATTCCCATTGGCTCATGTGTCTATCACCGAATTGAATTTTTCTGTATTAGTACAAGATCCACTGAAATTGGAGTATTTTTTATTTGTAAAATATAGCGACAAAATGAGCTTCTATGAATTCCATTCTGAGAATGCTGATTAAATAGGCAGTCCTACATCAGTAAACAAGGCCAGATCCAAATCGATCATATGAGATCAATCCTCTTTTAACAATCAATGATTTAATAAAAAGTAGTCTTTAAAATCAAATCCAAATCCAATAGTAACCTGTCAGGAATGATATGAATACTCTGTTGGCAATAAACACAAAACAGAATCGAATCATAACAAAAATGCTTCATGAATACCATCAAAGGTAACCCATACTGTATGGAATTACAAACAATAATTATATCGTTTCAACCTTTGTAATATAAGCGTAACAATTTTATGTAATGTCCATAGTCCCACCATAGTCTCATTTAAGACTTCAAGCAGTTCCTGACATAACAGTATAAATATTATAGCGGATGATTTTTAATCAATTCATGGAGTATGAAATAGCATCATTCGTATCAGAGTATCAACTCAAAATATTTTGTGATCGATCACCAATCAGTCAACAGACAAAGCACTTAAATAAAATCAACATGATTCATAAATTCATACGAATCTTTACTAATCAATTATAGAAGTGAAACCGAAACTTTTAAGCAGGATCCAATTCAAGCAGTAATGAAAATCAAATGAGCCGCAATCAGTTATGCATCAACATAAAATTACTTCATTTGGTTCAAATGACACAAATAGATAACTAATTCAAATCATTTTTACCCATAGCGGTTAAATCTACATAGAAAGAAATTGCATCATAAACAACGGTCTATTTTAAAATATAACAAATTTAATCGGGGCATCGAACTAAAGATGGGCGATCATATTTATTCGACGATCCATTAAATCACAATCAAATTCAATCGGATATTTAAACCATAACATAATACATCAAGCCAAAATCATATACAACAAAGCACACTTATGTAACAGAGAAGGGTATCATATAAATGATCGAGAACTACACCATCACAGGTGCTACGACTATGTCAATCTTGAATTGACAATGTTTATGAGACTCTTGTTTAAACGAGATTCTCCCGTGATTCGTTGTTTCTTGTCGTTGGGTTGCTTGATTTGCATTCTGACCCGATGACTTTGCCACTTGGTTTTCCAAATCATTAATTTTGGATTGTTGGGACATTCAAATAGTATCTCTCTAACCACGGTCCTGCGATGTAAGGTGGTGCTGGCACGAGCGGAGAGGGTTTCGATGATTCGAGGGTTTTCACGTGGTGGTTCGATACCACGGAATTCAGGGTCATCACGCATGTAAGGAGGTGAGTTTTTAACAAAATTGTAAGGAGTTTTGTCACGCAAACCCTTTGAGTAAGGGTACTCCTCAGCGAGAAATCATTCCACTTCAGAATCGTTCGACGCGATAGGCTCTAGCACCTGAGAGGTTTGGGCTTGTTCCTCGCCATCCGAGAGATCAGCCGCGTTCGCCGATGCATCTAGTATTAGCACCGGACTTTGCTCTAGTCTTACGGGTTGTAGCTTTAGCAAATTCGGTCTGCTCATTCATAGCGAGAGGTGAATTAAAATGTGAGTCGGGTTTAGGTTTGGGTGGGAGAACATCATAAGGCACAGGGTTAGGTTTTCTCGGCGATCATGGCTTATCCACGTAAGGAGGGTCGATCCTTCAAAAGCAGTTAACGGTAGAAAACCCGCCGGGGAATCTGCGGCGTGGCTTAATTCATAAACAAAAATCATCTTAATTAACCCAGCATGAAAAAAGGCTGAGTAATACGACCTTATTTCGCTTATATCTTAGCCATTTTGAGCGAGACCAGTGCGGATAGTGGCATATAAGCCCAAACCGCAAAATCATTAACAAAGCGTGAGTGAAAGAGAACCGCGAACCCGTGCACCTTCACGATTCGCTGTTTGATAACCATTAAGAGATCTTACCAGCGAGGTTTCAACATCTTGGCCGGTAAGCCTCGGTCGCATGAATTCAACGTGGTAAATAATGTCCACGGGACATCATATACCTTGAAACTTTTTGACCATTTTTGTCCCTCACGGCAGGCGGGCCCGATGTAGTGAGATTGTTGGTGATTCAAAGCTGGACATCTCCAACTTTGGCTCTATAGCCATCGAGCGATAAAGCAAACTGCCGAGACACGGTGATATCATAACCATCAAATTTCCCGATAAATGGAATCCACCCAAACTCTTCTAAGTCACTATACGCACCATCAAAGTTAAGTGCTTGGGACGGGTTGAACAAAAGCTCTAGCGAGGAGCCATAGTTCTGTTACCTGGTAGGTTCAAAGTGAATAGAACAATACACGAGAGTGGAAAAGAGGGTTTGGCTTGAATGTTGAGCAAAGGCGGAAATAACTCCATCGTCTCTTGAAGGTGGGGTGGGATTACCACGCCGCATTACGATGAATGGCGATACTAGCGTTATCAAAACATGATGGAGTTTATACCATGTATTGGCGGAAATGGTCGCGTATCATGTTGTCGTGCCACTTACGTAACAAAACTAACACCGTGTTGCATTCAGAGTGCAGTGCGGTTCAATCAACATGGTACTTGGCGCAATACCATCGTCCCGGTCGTGTCATTTTAATGCTTCTACCGCTGTTAATACATTCATGCCCTTAGTTTGAAACTATATGATCGTTCAATAAAAAATCAAACCCAAAAACCAAATGTATCGAACAGAGGTTTAAATCACAAAATCCATGAGAAATGCCAATGGGTCGATCAAAGCTTTTTTGCGAAACTTCAAACTATTACCACTTTATACGAAATCAAACTCATGATATTGCCAATGTGTTTTAGCATAATGAAGTGTCAAAACATTGTAACCAATAATCAAATGAAATTGATAAGTTAAGAGTTCAAAGTAATAAGAATTGAGTCTCAACAAAATGAGTTATGTCACCTAAGACATCAAGCATAACTCATAACTTAACATTCCCAATAGAGAAATCGAATTGTGTAATTAAAGTGAATGGATATAGTTTGAAGAACCTTTTGCAGTCATGCGATAAAACAATGGTCAAGTGTCTTTCAACAAATCAATAAAAGAAGACGATAGTCGGTTCTTGAGAGAGAAGTGTTTTCACACTTTGAGTTGTGAAAATCAAATCGAAATCAAATTGCAATTGTCGCAAAAATGAAGAAAATGTTTTGAAGCACAATGCGGCGATGATTTGTCATAAATGAGACAAGAGGTGTAGGCAACATATTTCTAGTAATTAAAAATAGGTTGGCTTCTTAGCGGGTTCTGCTACCTTGGTCGTTCAACCAACTTGACTATTTAGTTGATTTATCTTCTCAATTTACTGGCACATTACAATTGGTCGACTTATTGGCCTATTTGACTAGTTGACTAGGCCCTCCAACAAGGGGTCTTTGAGTTCATTCAATGCTCTCTACTTGAGGATTTTGAGATCTACTAAGCACATGGAATTCGTATGTGGATATTTGATGGTGTTTCCCAACTTGGGGTTAGTTATCCCTCTTTAGATTTTTAGTCATACTTTTTGTTTGGAGCTTTTAACATCTGCAAATCTCGTTGATATTTTAATGGTTGATTCTTGATTTTTTTTTAAGCTTTTTGTTTTTGGTTCCTAATTGGTGCCTATTTTTTTTTAGCATTCATGTGGTAGTTGTTAGTGTTTTTCATTCTTGTCCCTCTACAACATATCATCTTCTTCTTCAAAAAATTCAACCATGTTTTTTTAGGTTACTTAGCCCTCCTCTTCAAAGTTTTGGTCATACTTCCTTATGGATGCTTTCAATGCCCACATGCCTCATGCTCTTGAATGCATCTTTCTGGGATATTCTTCACTTTTTTTCTCCATGGCATTTTCAACATTAGTATTGCTTCATTCCAACGATCATCTTGAGTTTTCCTACCTTCACTTGTCTTTATGTTGTTTTTCTTCGTTTTGGGAGGGGTTTCTTCCTATGGATTTACCTCCTTCTCTTTGCTTATTAGAGTCTAGTTTTTACTTGGGTACCTTAGCAATCCTTGTTTCCAAAACCCTTTTTTTCTTCTTTTACACCATACATTTCACTTACGGGGGTGTTAGTGTACATAGATAATTGTTAAACTCAGATAGAATAACAATTATCTACGAAGTTGTATACCTTCTTAACCTCTCCCAAAATATTATAATATGGATGATTTACTTATAACTAATTCAATATTTCTGACTATTATTTTGTTAGAAATAATAGGTCTTCTTGTTTAACCATAGACAATATAGCAATATTGTCACCCAACCATAGGCAAAACCATCCAGAGCACCTTAGCCTTGACAAAGAAGATAATTATGGAAACAAACCCTAGGTCCAAAAAGCCAATCAAGGTAGCGACCACTCTCAGAAGCTAACGCCTGTCGAGAAGGTCAAACCATAACCAAGACAGAATTCAAGCTAGGCAAAATACTGATTCTGATAACTCTGTTCTTGACTACTCTCGAATGTATGATTACTTCTCTTTATTGGTTATGCAGATTGAATTCTGCTAAGGCTAAAGACTCCAATATTAATTATTTTCTTTAGCCCACTTGTCTTCTAGGGTCATGTCCAAGGCTTTAGGGTTTCTTCTTACTTTCCAGAATACTCTATTCTTGTCAGGTTTACAGTGGAAGTTTGTTAAGCCTTAATATTGGCTCATACCCCTTAATTGGGACATATATTAGTAATGTTATTTTATTTATGTCAGTTAGTCCATTAGTTATGAGTTACCTCCTAGTCCCTATATATACAAAGGAGACATTTTCATTTGAATCATCTTTGTGCTTGAACATTTAAGTGGGGTGCAAGGAGGTTTCCCCCCTCAGTATTATTTGAAATTATATCTTTTTCGATGCGTTGAGTACTTTTTCTAAAGTTTTCTATGCTATATTGATATTTGGTTCTTAACATATGGTATCAAAGCTCAAAAGGTCTTGAAAGGGTTTCGCTGCTACATCTGAAGACACCTTGGAATTTTTGCTAAAAAACTTTGTAACATTTCAAACCTTTGAACTCTAGAGGAAATTCTTAGAAATTAGTAAGGTATCTGTGGTAAAATTTCATCTTAAGGTCATCTTAAATTTGTAGAATACACCACAATGGCAAGATAGAATTCTCGACTAGTCCTGAAACTAGTATAAAGCAAGTGTTTCGAGTAAAAACAATCATAACTTCTTCTAGAGTATCAAATTGAGTGGGACTAGTTTCATTGGATGGTGGATAGTTTGTAGTATTTCTAAATTTTGAGTTTTTGAATTGTATATCAATTATTTTGTCTGAGGCACGCTATACAATGAGATCTCTGACCAAAAATTAGCAAGTTGTGAGAATTCTTTGTAAATTCCATAGCTCAATTTTGATAAGAATTTGTGGCATGCAAATAAGAAATATAAAGAACTAGATAAAAAAAAGAAGTTTCATACCGGAAGATTAAAACTTGGAGATGCAACAAAATAAATATTGTCTAAGCGAGAACCACCTCAAATCAAGGTTCAAAAAGTGATAATTGGCCAACATACCACCAAAAAAAGGAACTTCTAAACCAAATAAGCCTCGAGACAATCCTAACTTGGACTCTTGATGAAGGTGAAAGAAATGCATAGGGACATAAATGATTTACAAAAGAAGATAGTAACAAAAGATGAACTACAAAGAGATGGAAGCTAAGTTGGAGGCAAAGATGGATGGTTTAAAAGAGGAGATCATGGAAGTATTGAAAATTTAAATATGGAAGACACTGAAAGTGAAAATGCATCCATGAAATTCATGATGAGGGATACAAGTAAGGTGAATCAAGAATGGAAAACTCCAACTTTGGGTTGAAGATTATGCGTTCCTAAGGTCGATATGAGGAAGTTTGATGTGAGACCCAATCACACTGATACTTTAGATGGAGCAATTCTTTGATCTACATAATGTATACATACACAAAAGTGCAATTGCTTCTTTATATTTTAGAACCCTAATCAATTTGTATGTATCGATGGCTTTGTTCTCGCCAAATCACTTTCGTCACTTGGACAATTTTCGAGGAAGAAATGATATCACACTATGAGGATACAAGGAAATACTTGATTTAGCCAATTGATAAAATCTCAAGCAAAAAGTTAAAGCTTACTCGAGCACATTGAGAACTTCAAAGATTGAATATAAATTGTGATATTCCAAATAGAGCACTTGATTGATGTAATCATAGGAACTTTAAAGGATAACATTCAACATGAGGTTCCTTTTTGGGAACCCAAATCATTGAGAGAATGCATTTAAGGTGGCAAAATGTTGAAAGTAAAAAATATGGCTATATGGCTACTAGAAGGACCAATCCTAACATCTATAGAGAACAATGCTCGCTTCTTCTAAAACACCTCAACCTACAACGTTGACACCTCAACAATTGGAGGAAAAGAAAAACAAAAGGTTTATGCTTTAATTGTGGCAAGTACAATAAGGAACATAAGAGGTGTGGTGAAGAAATTATTCTACATAGATTGTGAAGAGGAACAGAACAGAACAAAAATAAGAACCATCTCAAGATGAAAGCGTGGAAGCAATTTCGTCTGAAAAGGTTGACTCCCCATGATAATAGGTGTAATGCATTGGTTGGAGTGCTCCTCAAGCCCTCAATATTGAAGGATACATCCAAAAGAAAAAGTTAGTCCCAATTATGCATTACTCATAATTTTTATTCACTATAAATTAGCCAAATCTCAATTGCTTTGTATATCTAGCGCGGTTTCAAGTAATGATTGAGATGGAGGAACTATCAATTGCTCAGGAAAATGAAATAAGATCAATCTTACTATGGGGGAATATGTAATGAATGTTCAAATGATTATATACCCATGGGTAGTGCAGATGTTGTACTAGGAATCAGATGGTTACAATCATTAGGAACTTGATGGCTTTTAATTTTCAAGAACTTTTTCATGAACTTTTCATTGGAAGGAAAAGAAATTGAGTTAAGAGGTATCACAAGGAGGCTTCGGTAGAATTGATAAGCTCTAATGGCATGACAAAATTATTGAAAAGGGGCATCAGAAGCGTTGTGCACAACTATGCTCACTAGTGTTCCAAACATCTAAGCCATCTATTCCTCAAGATCTCCAAAGGATCATCGTCAGAATTCCAAAGTATTTGAAGATATTCCCCAAAGGTCTTCACCCACTCAAAATCATGATCATGAAATTCACCTCATTCTGGGAGTGTTCCTCCTAGCATCGAGGCCATCTGAATACCCACTAAGCCGAGAATAATGAATTGGTATGGTTGAAGAAATGTTAGAGGTTGGCATTATTAGACCTAGCCAAAGTTCTTACTGCACTTTCCATTAGTAATGGTATTCAAGAGAAAGATAGCTCATGGCATATGTGTCGAGATTATAGAGAGCTCAACATGATCACTATTAAGATAAAGTTTCCCATTCCATCATTGATGAATTGTTAGATGTGAACTACATGGAGAATCTATTTCACAAAATTGGATCTCAGCTCAGGGTATCATCCTTCGGATCGAGAATGAAGGAAGAATGTCCCAAAACAACATTAAGACTCTGCTTAAGCCATTATATGAATTTTTGGTCATGCCTTTTGGCCTTACAAATGTACCTTCCATTCCAAGGGTTGATGAATTCCATTTTCAAGCCCACTTCCATTAAAAATTAGGTGTTTATTATTTTTTGTTGATATACTAATCTATATGAAGTCTTGGGAGGATCATGTCACTGACAGTTGTGAGGTGCTACAAATGCTAAAAGGAGCAACAACTATATGCCAAACCATCCAAATGTTTCTTTGGATTCGAGGAGGTAGAGTATTTAAGGTCTTATCTCATGAGGTGTCAGGTAGACCCTAACAAGATTCAGACCACCATGATGGACTGGGCAATTCCCAAAACATTGAATAATCTTAGAGGATTTTGGGTTTGGCAGGTACTACCGCAAGTTTGTTGAACTATGCTGGAAGAATAGTATACGTTTTAATGGCACTAACTAAGAAGGATGAATTTCCATGGACTCCAAAAGAAACTAAAACTTTTGAACAACATAAAGAGATGATGTGAAAATCTCTGTCTTGACCACTCCAAATTCCCAAAAACCTTTTGGAATGTGATGCTTCAAGAAATGGAATTTGTGTTGTCCTAATGTAATAAGGCTAAGCTTTTGAAAGTCGACCCTCTCAAGGGAAAGGACTTACACAAATCCATTTATGAGAGAGTATTAATACTACATGCATTGAAGAAATGAAGCGTCCTTACCTAATAGGTAGGCACTTCCAAGGTCAAAAATTCATGATAGTCTTAAATAATGCTTGGAACAAAGACTATCTTGAAGAACAACAAAAATGGGTAACCAAGATGTTGGGTTATGATTTTGAAATAAATCATAAAAAGGAAGAAAATGTTGTGATAGATGCACTCTCTCAAGAAAGGATGAAGATGTTGAGGCCTTTCTCACATGCTATCTCGATCAATCAACTTGATTGGATAATAGAAGCAAGGGATGAATGGAAGAATGATGAAAAGTGTGGACTCTCATTCAAAGTTTCTGAAGCGGGGATTTCGGTGCATCGAATACATTTACATGGAAAATGATTCACTATGGTGCAAAGATCACTTATGTTTATGTAGGAACTCAGCAAATGAAAGAGTGCACCTATTGGAATTACACACCTCTCCAGGAGGAGACTTTTCGAGTTTAAAACCTACCATAGAGTCAGAAGTATTTTTTGGGGACAGCCTTAAAGCGATGTTCAAGCGTTTGTGGCGGATGTTTGGTTTGCCAACAAATTAAGTTGGAAACAATTAAGACCACGGGTCTTTACAACCATTATCCATCCCAAGTCGATCTTTGGGAGGAGGTTTCCATGGATTTCATCACGGGGTGCAAAGTGGAAGGAAGAGTGTCATCATGGTGTTTGTTGATTGTCTTTCCAAGTATGCACATTTTTGCGCACTCTCTCATCCCTTCAGCTATTATAGTTGCCTTAGCATTCATGGAGAGCGGTTCAAAAGCTACATGGCGTGAATTATTATTAAGTGTAAGTTTCCATCTTCACTAGACATTTTGGGCCAGAATTATTTTCTTGTTTGGTGCTCAATTGGCTCATAGCTCATCCTATCATCCTCAATCGATGGACAAACCCGAGATAGTGAACAAATGTGCGAAGGATACCTTGGATTTCTTTGTCTCTAATAAGCAAACACAATGGTTCAAATGGTTACCTTGACAGAATGGTGTTCTTACTTCCTTTCATATTGCAACAAAAGTGACACGATTTATGGAACTTTATGGATACCACCTCCTTCCATCACTTCTTCTCTAAAGAAAAATCAGGTTCAGCGGTGGAAGATGCTTTTAGGAATCAACAAAGAAGTTCTCCAAATCTTAAAGGACAACGACCATGTACGAAGTCATGAAACAACAAGCGGATCACATAAAGTAGTGAAAGAAGTTTGAAGTAGGGGATTGGGTGTTTAAGACTGCAACCATACAAGCAGATGTCCACAAAGCAAGCCAGAAGGATAATAAATTATCGCAAAAGTACTATGGCCCTTATAAAATGTTGCAAAAGATTGGTACTATGGCATACAAATTAGGTTGCACATCTTCACGCGAGAGTACACCTAGTTTTCCATGTTTCATGCATAAAGAAGGTTTATAGGTGATAAGATCCGGTTCAAACATATTGCGAGAACTTATGGAAGGAAAAATCATATTGGGCACGAAGCCATCGACACAAAATTAAGTCATTTTGATGAATAGATCCATTTCTGAGTATATCATTAAATGGAGGAAACTATTGGTTGAAGATTCCACTTGGGAAGATGAGTCTTTGTCTGAGAAGCATCCAGAGTTACTCATCTTCATGGCAATCAAAACAATACCATCAATTAGACACAATTGTGTCTATCCATAGTAGTACACAACTACTATCCATTGTTACAAAACCACACCAAGTAGCACCACGACTACTCAATTAGTGACACATAGTCACAATAATGGAACAAATCCACCCGCAGGTAGCATACATCCTACTTTCGAGGAGACATACAGTCTCGACGAAAATCATATCATTTGATATCAACTGTGATAAAAATATCATGATATATTTGAGTCATCAAGACCATTCTTCCACTCCATATGTGAGATCTGAAACTTATATTCCCTTAGGAATTAAAACATCATCCATTAGTATCTAGAATATTCCTCTCCAAGCATAGAAGAACAAGCTGTCTTTTGATTTACGAGTCTAGACCATTCACCTAAGCGGGCCTTTTCTCTGTATTTTAATCATAGTGAAACTACGGAAGATAGTCTTCCCAGGAATGCTTGTCCACACGATTGTTGTCTGGACAATTAACCTATCTGGGCCATTCCTTTGCCACTAATCATATTGCAACCTGGATAGAATGGTTGCAATAGGGAATGACTATTTGAACTGAAAAATGAATTTACATAAATCAATAACATATCGGTGCTCCCTCCCAGCACGGGAGTAATATCTTCCTTTTCAATAAGGAAGTTATATATGAGCCCCATCTTGTTTCTTAAGTACACAAATTTTCATCTTGGACAGAGAATTTACCAAATATATGTTATCTTCTCATAGTGGAATATCTTGGAGAACCACTTCTCTCTTCTGAATTATGTGGAGAATATAATGCTTGATCTCAGTGTACTTCGATCTATCATGGAACCTTTGGACTGGTTTTATTTGAAGGATTTCACATATCTCTGATCATTACAATATAGCCATGGTTGAATTTAGTACTTATGTTTCCTGCTAGCTCATGACATGATGGAAAAAGCTCAAGCAGAAACATATCCAATTATCACTTCTTCTGTCATCACGAGTTTGTCATGGATTAACAATCCATCATCTGAGACTTATGAGTAACTATTCTGAAACACTATCTCTATCATAGAAATATTTCACCACGCAGCTTATTACGCTGTATGCATTGGAGGCTACGCACCAAGTTGTTTGAATCCATACAAGGTCTTCTTCCATCTTCATACAAGAGTCTCTTTACGGTATACCTCAAAACCTTGAGGGGTTTTCTCATACGTTTCTTCTTCAATTACTCTATTGAGGAAGAAGTAAACTTTACATTCATCGATAAACTCCAACCATGGATGTGTGGAAGATATAAATGGATCATGTAAATTCAGTTCTTATGTTGATCAAGTAAGCAATTCGAGTATTACTCTCCCAAACGTTTACAATGTGAGGATCTTTAAATTGACTATGGCTTATATAGGTTTTATTGGTATGATGGTTCATTTATATAATAATGCATTACAATATAAACATATTCTGGAAAATGAACATTAGAGGTATAAAACACATGAGCAAATAAGAGAGACAATAGATGTTTGATAATGGAGTTCACCCCTCCACCTTTGGGGCTACATTTTCGGACCTGCTCCAACTGGAATACAAATCTTCTATATTCCTTCTTCAAAGTGAGCTCTCAAAACTCTCTTACATTCAGGACTATGGCTCTTCATTAGCTCAGTACTATGGATTTCAATAGCTAAGCACTCTCTCCTCTTCTCCTTCTCAACATGGCTCACATAAGGAATACATATAGTTTTCCTTACTCACTCTCCAACTAAGAGCATTAATTACAAAATCCACAATTGTAGGATCGATTACAAAGAAGGAAAAAAAGATCTTAAAGTAGGATCTTCAACCATCTTAGGCTCAAAATGGAAAAGTCTCAAAACCACCCAAGACTTTCAGCCATGCCCATGATTCTCTCAACCTACAATTGAGAAAAATGGCAAAATTGGTGTGAGGTGGTTTCTCACATGAAAACCAATTTCCATAATTAATAAATGAATAATATGTGAACAAATTTTCTCTCACAAATATTAATCATTTTAATTACAAGTGAATAATAATAATGTATGAGTTATTAAAGATCATAAAATGCATTATTAAATGCATGAGCACTTCATAAGCATTAATCAAACTAATATGAAAATGCATGAAGTATTTTTCCACAAATGCATAATTAAATGTGTGAGAAATAAAACTCAAGGAAACATCATTTTAATCCGCCAAGCACTTTGTCCTGCCTTGAGAAATCAACATGGCGTAGTTCTTTCGTGCAGTCCATTCGGATCACCTCCCCCACAAAAGCTTTTGGAGACCAAAAGTTTCAACTTCAATCCATCATCAAGTGCATGCAAATGTCCCTGAAAGGAACATTCTAGTATTACTTCACCCATGTACTTCAGAAACATAATGCAAATCCAACACCTGCAACTGCTACAATGCAAATGCCTGAAAAAGGCACCTCAAGACTCCTTCACCTATGTTCATCGGAATCGGAATGAAAATGCCCACATCTGCAACTACTGCAACACATGGTGATGATAACACGGATGCGTGACTCATCATTCACATTTCACATTTTGTTTGAAACGCATAAAGAGTTTATAACCACACTCATTGGTCCAGTTTACATGAAAATGCCAAAAAATAGGCTTAGGCAAAAAATACCTCAATCAACTTTTTACAAAGAATTCAACAAGGCTTAATGTGCAAAATATGCCTCTCACTCTTCCTCACGTAAGAGTGGCTAAACAAGCCTTTTTTTTCAATGCTTCATAATCATCTTTTACATGGAAATTACATGCTTCAAAATAAAATGAAGGCTCAAGACCTTTACATGACCAACACATCAAATCTAATGTCAAAATATGCACTATGGTGAGAAATCCTCATAGAAAAAATGTACTAGAGGTGGAAGTTCCCAAAACCCAACTACAACATTATGAGCATCATTTCCAAAGTGCCCTTCCATGCCATCTTTCCACATGGTAAATATTTTTTAAATAGTTCACATAGAAGAACTATAATGGACATACCTATTTTGCAAAAGGTGCCCTTGGAATTTGGTCTTCGGTTGATGGTATCTCAACAATCAATACTTTGGCCTCCATGCTAATGTTCATGATGTTGTGGCATGTCTTTGGCTCTCAGTCTTATGATCAACCCTTGTACAAAGGTTTATAGAACTTGCAATTAAAACCAAGTTTCACCCATCATACCACAACACATATATTCAACCTCAGCCTCTGATCTATGGCTCTCAGGTCTTTAGGCAGGAAGAATCAATCAAGTGAAGTTCTCGCATGCCCAGTAAATAATTGTTGCTAATAATTGTTTTTTCCAATTCTCACTGAAATTTTACAAACACGGATGTTGTTGCACTGGATTCTTGGCTATCGGTGTTGTGTATCCCTGAATTCTTGGCTATTGGCGTTATGTATCCTTGAATTCTTGGCTATCGGTGCCCGTATCCAATAGGGAAGCATGTGAACAGTGCACACATCAACAAAACCAATCTGGACACCATCAAAAACTTCAAAGCTGCCATATTTCATCGTTGGTAGTGTGTACTCTAGACCCTCGACTGTTATTGATATAGCAGCTTTGAAGTTCTGGCCGGGTGCATGGGAAGTGTCTCTGGAGTCACCATAGGCTGCAGCACGCAAATCAGTAAGGCATCCATGTATATCACCACATATATTGATAGGGGCCTCGAGCTCAAGAAATTTGGGTTGAGAAATGAAAATATCCTTGGAGGTCAGGCAGAGTTGCCGGATCTCAGCCTTGGAGAGTTGAACTTGTTTAGCTTATTTTCTCTCCTTCGCATCCAATAGCCGCACGATTATGTCGTCGACCAGATTCTGCTCCATTGCCAAATCGGTCACCTCTTCTCTGATACCACTTGATCCTTAAACGGGTCGAGTATTACTCTCTCAAATGTTTACAATGTGAGGATCTTTAAATTGACTATGGCTTATACTGGTTTTATTGAGCATATTAGTTCATTTATAATAATGCATTACAATCATAAACATAATACAAATGAACATTGAGGAGTATAAAACACATGAAGGAAAATAATAGAGGGACAACCAATGTTGATAACGGATTTCACCTCTCCACCTCTGGGGCTATGTCTTCGGACTTGCTCCAACTGGAATGTATATCTTCTATATTCCTTCTTCAAGTGAGCTCTCAAAACTTTCTTACATTCAGGACTATGGCTCTTCATTAGCTCGGCACTATGGCTTTCAATAGCTAACACTCTCCTCTCTTCTCCTTCTCTCAACATGGCTCACATAAGGAATACATATAGTTTTTCCTTACTCTCTCTCCAACTAAGAGCATTAATTACAAGATCCACAATTGTAGGATCTTATTACAAAGAAGGAAAAACAAGATCCTTAAAATTAGGATCTTCAACCATCTTAGGCTCAAAATGGAAAATCTCAAAACTACCCAAAGACTTTCCAATAATATGATTCTCTCAGCCTACAATTGAGAAAAAAATGGCAAATTGGTGTGTGGTGGTTTCTCACATGAAAACCAATTTCCATAATTAATAAATGAATAATATGTGAGACAATTTTTCTCTCACAAATATTAATCAGTTTAATTACAAGTGAATAATAATGTATGAGTTATTAAAACTCATAAAATGCATAATTAAATGCGTGAGCACTTCATAAAGCATTAATAAAACTAATATGAAAAATGCATGAAGTATTTTCCACAAATGCATAATTAAATGCGTGAAATAAAACTCAAGAAAGCATCATTTAAATCCCCTTAAACACTTTTGTATGCAACGAATCAACATGGTGCTAAGTTTGTTAACTCACGTCTTGGGAGGAGATCATTCGGATCAAAGAACAATCTATCATCATAGTCTTCTCATTCTAGGAGAACCTCTAGTTCTAAATCTCACAATTCTTCCATTCATAAGTCTTTCATGCATTTGTTCTTCATCACAGCTTCCATTTCTTCTTCTTGATTACTTCCTGTTGGGTTCAAGCCAAGCTAGTAGTCTTATGATTCTTGATACATATATAATAGCTGGTTGTTCTTGCTTTCTTTCTTTCTTGGAATCTTCATGTTCCTTCTCATGTTTCTCTTTAGATCTCTCAGGTCCATGGGTTCTTCTATATGTTCATTTCTGAAGATTTCAACTTCTTCCTTTCATCATAGAATCATGGATGTAGATGGCAAACAGGATACTTTAAAACTTCTTTTCCGAAGAAGACTTCTTCAGTCAAACTGAACATGTATTGTTTATCATGTCTGCTACTTTCAATTGGAACATGACGGAATGCCCCATGATCGCCAATGGATCATATCCATTTTAGGATTATCCCTCCTAATCCTTTAGCCATGTGTAATTCATTAATATTTTGAATTAGGTAATCAGCTCCCTCCATCTAAGATAATCCATGCTTTCGTCTGCATCCTTATTTGCCTTCTGCAAAGTGTCCTGATTATTTTCTAATTTCCTCTTGATTGTTGACTTCTTTATGTTTGACTTCTTCTAGAATCTCTTCAAGTTTGATTATGATTTGGGATTTTATGTGGTTGTTACTTATATAATAGCTTCCATAGGAATTGTTACAAAATATTGTCAATGTACTTCGCTCTTTTCAGATACATTACTTGATTAGTAATCATTGTAATAGTAATATTTATCTTGTTATTCTTCCATAGGTGTTGTTTCATTGAACATCTTATCTTCTAAGAAGTAGATATGCATGATATGTACAGGTACTATGTAAACATAGTATGTACAAAGGGACTATATTTGAAGAATATTATTACCTTGACTAGAAGAATAAATCTGCTTCATCTTGTTTGAATTTCTTTGAGGGTTCCTTTTCTTCGACCATTGTTGCTTCATTTGTTTCCTTCATTTCTTTATCTTAGGACAATGATTCTTGTAGTGATATATTTTCGATAGTTGAGCATTGTATTTTTGACATATCCTTCTCTTTGATTTGGTTTCTTTCTTGAGTCAAACTTCTTCTTATTCCATAATTTCTTGAACTTTGTTGTGTAGGCTTGATCATCATCTTTCCTATGGAATTTCTCTTTTAGCTAATCCTTGATTCTTCTTGTGCACAACAAGTCCAAATTTCTTCAAATTTGGATACTCCTTTCTTGTGCATAACTGAAAAATTCATCTCATGTCTTGGGAAGACCATTAGTACTATATTTTACCAGTTCCTTCTCTAAAATGATTTCTTCAATAGATTGTAGTTAATCTCTTAGCTGGGATATACTTACAAAGTATGGTGTTAATACTTTCATCATCATTCAATTTCATGTCATGAAGCTCATTCTTGACTTCGTTACTTGTTCAATGTTTATGACTAAGAAGAGATTAGTTAAGGAATCGTACATATTCTTAGATGAGACAAGATGAGAGTCTTAGGGTATCGAGTGGTCTTTTACATAGTTCACTATGATACTCATGGAATTGATGTCATTGATCATGAACTTACCATAGTGCAACGTTCTGAGGGTTCTTCTCTTTTCCTTCTTCAAATTGTGGTTTCACAATCTTTCCTTTCGCAATATCCAACAATTTATTCTTAGAAAGGATGAGGTCAGTCGCCCTTCATTCCATTCTCTCATGAAGCCCCTTCTAACTTGTTTGTTGACTTCATAGAAATGAAGTCATGACTGCCTTGATTTGATCAACCTTTGACTTTGACCAAAGCTCAAACTTGGCGTCTTGGCTTGATGAGAGTACAAGGAGGTGCACTAAGGCTATCAAATTATGTCAATATTTTCACTTAAGGTGCCTCAACAATAGGTTGAGTTTTTAGTTATTTGCAGTAAAAATTTATTTAAGCGTAACTGAGCAAATCCACCCAATCTATCTTCCGGAGGTTGTTGTCTGAGAAGATAGTGTGGGCCCATAACTATTAGAATATGAACAAAGTGTGCTTATTTAACTTCACCAACCAATGTAAATATTGTCACTTAATATAGGTCAAAGCCACCCAGAGCTAACCATAGACAATATAGAAATATTGTCACCCAACCATAGGTCGAAGCCACCCCCGAGCACCTTAACCTTGACAGAGAGAATAATTCTGGAAGCAAACCCTAGGTAAAAAAGCCAATCAAGGTAGTGTACCACTCTCCAGAGCTAGCATACCAATCATAAAGTCGAAACCATAACCAAGAGAAAGTTCAAGCCTAAAACCGAAAATACTGATTGCAGTAGCTGCAGCTGCAGCTACTCTCGAGACTTGCGAACTTACTGAATTTCTACAGTTGTGAGCTGTGTGTGTATAAATGAGCTCTGGCATCCTGTATTTATACTGCTCTTTCTTAGTTGTCTCGGCTGACTTCTCTTTCTGGAGGCTAAAGACTCTATATTAATTATTTTCTTTAGTTGACTTCTCTTCTAGGGTTATGTCAAAGGATTTAGGGTTTCTTCTTGCTTTTCAGAATATTCTATTCTTGTAAGAGTTACATGTGGAGGTTAATACCTCCCAACTACCATAATATCAACACCTTTAAATTCAATATTCTTACTATTATATTATTTATTATTTGAGTATGAAGATTAAACTAATTTACTGTATGGATTAAACCATAGTTGCATGGTAACCGCTCCTCGCATTTAGAGCATCCCTGAACTTGGGGAACTAGTATGAAAAGTCCTCAATTGGCTTGAAAATGTGAGCTTGGGTCCATTATTACAAATACATAATTTATTACAAAATATTTCATTATATTTATTTAAAATATCAATATAAAACAAAGACTAAGCTACACTAAATATTATTTTGAAAATTATGTAAGTAAAAAAAATTAATAATACTCACTTTATAGCTGTGGATGTGAAATTTTTTTAATGCATGCATGTTTTCCTTCAAGCCTTGACTAAACATGAAAGTCTAATAAATCAACAAGAATAATGCTTCAAATTTACAAAGATGTTTGAATTTTATATAAGTAAAGTTTAATTTTAAAAAGATGTTAAAATTTTATATATGAATTTTCAATTTTCTTTCTCATTTTCTAAATTAAATTAGTAATTATAATATTGTAGTTGTTTCAATAGGAACAATAGAAGCAAGTTATCCTCAATTAAAATTGTTTTATATTAACCTTTCACAAAATCACAAGGTCCCAATGATTAGTTTGATCTTGTGAAAGGTTTCTTTGTGTCTCTATGTATGCACACCCATGTTAGTAAAAGGGAAAGGTATCTTCCAGTAACACCTAAGGAACATCAACTTGTACATCATTTTTATATATAACTTATATCTAGAAAAATATACACTTTACATCTCTATTATGGGTATAAGAAGAGCCTAAAAAATATAATAGTAATAACTTATCTATGCCTAACCGTGATAAAGTGACCTATACTAATAGATCATCAAAATCAAAGTGAATCAAAGTGGACGAAGAGATTTTCATTACCTTCCATAAGAATATCCATGTAATTAAACTTAACTGATGTAGTTATTAAGAGAGGGATGGAATTTGAAATTCAACAGATCCTTCAGATTTGATAATCTAAACTAATATATCAAACGTATTTCACATTTTAACCAAGTTTTGTAACGGATTGATCTGCTTGGAACATGCATCTGATGTTAATCAGATAAATACGTACCCAGATCTTAATCAGAAGGAAATTCGACGGGTCACCATGGACCCTTCTCTTTCATAGCTGTCATATCAGCCACCATATTTAATACATTTCAACTTCTAGTGGATTCCTTGGAGAAATGTGTATGATTTTTGCATTGCAACCGCATTATTGTACTTTGTGAAATGTCTATCCAGCAAGGAGCAAGCCACTTGCCATGACTATATATAAAAACAAAACGATATACACAAATCTTTCACAAAGATTTCTCGCTGTTTCACAAACTATTGTCTTCCGTGTCCTTTCGGCTCTCTGCCCCTATTCTCCTCCACAGAAGTAATTTGTCATTTATTTGAGATTCCGAGGAACGGATGATACGCTGCAAGATGGTGCATGTGGATATAGGGCTATAATTCAATGAAAATTACTATATAAATCAATCGGTGACTATGTCCAGAATCAAATCTTCCTCTTCAATGTATATGCATATATAAGCTTACATTGGCTTGTGTCTGTACACAACAGTATAGCAGTTTAGTTCCGAGAATGGAGAACCATCCAAATGCCATTTATTCTCTGCCTCTGTATGAAAAAACAGTAGAGAAGCCCAAACTATATCGAGCTTATGCTTGCGTTCACTTGGTGCTTATGCTGTCCTTCTTGGTCTATCGTTTACTGAATCCCCTTGATGAATCTTATGGGGTTTGGATTCTAGCCTTTGCCTGCGAGCTCTGGTTTGCTTTCGAGTGGATTCTTCAGTGCAATCTGAGATGGCTGTTAGTTGACTATAAATCGTACCCAGAGAGACTTGCATGCAGGTGAATACCATTACCCGTCTTAAGAGAGAGAGTTGGGTTAGCTTCAGTGCTTTGAGATTCGGGTAAGAGGGTGAGGGTGGATATTCGAGCTGGTTGCCTCTGTTGTAATCGGTATCGAGAAATTTATATAAAAAGGCTGGGAGACACACATATATATAGCCGCTATACGTTTGCTAAGACAATAACAGATATTCATAGTTTTTCTTTATCATATAGTGTGATCTGCTATGTTTAAATGTAGTTTTTTATGTTTTCTTTTCTTTATGTTTCCAGATATAGTGGAGAGTCTGCTTCAAAGTTTCCTCCTGTGGACATAATTATCACTACAGCAGATCCTTTTAAGGAGCCTGCGATAGTCACCGCCAACACCGTTCTTTCAGTACTTGCAATCGATTATCCAGTTCAAAAATTTGCATGCTATATCTCAGACGACGGTGCTTCTCCCATCACTTTCTACTCTCTGGTAGAAACTTTAAAATTTGCCAAAAAATGGGTACCATTTTGCAGGAAGTTCGATATAGAGACAAGGGCGCCATTTGTGTATTTTTCAGAAGAAAGTCCCCAACATAGCAAGAGTTTTGATACGAACTTTCTCCAAGAATGGCAGGAGATGAAGGTATAATGTGATGTTCAAGAAGGAATGGAGTAGTTATTTTTTCAGGAGTTTGTGTTTTGACATTTTGAACTTTTCAGGATGGATATGAGAGTTGAAAGAGGAGGGATCATAAAGCATTGGAGACAGAAAGTACCATTAGACTCGATATGTCTGGATGGTAACGATGGTTTCGCTCATATAAGCTCAGACATTCGCAACCACTCCAGTGTAGTCAAGGTGATGAAAATCACACAACAGGAGGAACTGCTGCAAATTATAAATTTGTGAAGTGAATTGAAATGATTAGTTAAAGTCGGTTTAATCCTCATTTTCATGGAATCAATATTTATATACAGGTTATATATGAAAACAATGGAGAGAAAGACGATATTCTGCCCCATGTAGTGTATGTTGCTAGAGAAAAGCGCCCAAAGGTCAATCACCGTTACAAGGCTGGTGCAATGAATGTTATGGTAATTCTTTTTTTAACAGCTTTACCGTTCCTCGACTTTTCCTTGTATATACAAGCGCTTCATGCTCCAGTAGCTGTAACAGTTACGGCTATTAATATGCAGGTTGTTGTAAAGTCTTTAAGACTGACGCACACATCAACAGTTACGGCTATTAATATGCAGGTTGTTGTAAAGTCGAAAGTACACTTATTGACAATGGGTAGATTTAATGGGGTTCAGTGTTTAATAAATTTTCTATCAGGCAAATTCAAATATGGCTGGAATATTCTTAGTAGTGCACAAAATCAAATGGTTGTGATTTCAATCATTAACTTTTCTAATAATATAAAGACATCAGTTTATGTGTTTATTTTTTTACATTTACCTAATCCTTAAGTGCTGGTAGCTAACTGATTGCTGATTAGCAAATTAAAATATTCTTTTGAATGCAATAGAAGCTAACGTTTTTTTTTTTAATAAATAAAATTTAATATATTCTTTTAAAATTCATTTCATCTTCTCAACTTTGAAGTTCACCAACAACTATTTTGCTGTTGTGCTAGTAATATACAGTCTGATACAGAGTTTTTAAGACTGCAGTAACTGGTATATATATGGTTTGATTATTTTAGTATATAAAGTAGGATATATTTGACAGTGTATATATTACCTACAGCAGTCTTAAATTTCTGCTGCTGAATTTTAAGACTGCAATAGCTAGTATATATATACCATCTAGTACTCTGGCTAAGATAGGATATATTCGGCCAGTGTATCACCTGCAACATTGAAATTCTGCAGCAGAGCTGTATTGATGACATAATAAATAACTCTA
The DNA here is from genome assembly GCA_010110895.2 of Picea sitchensis. Classification (NCBI taxonomy): domain Eukaryota; kingdom Viridiplantae; phylum Streptophyta; class Pinopsida; order Pinales; family Pinaceae; genus Picea; species Picea sitchensis. The sequence continues at coordinate 48,917 of SNQJ01S0025111.1, forward strand.
AATACTGTTGACCTTGTTTTAATGTAATGTTACATGTGACCCGCAATTATAAAAAGGCAGAAGGTGTTTGATTTTCTGAATTGATATCTCTTTCATTAAAAACGATATTTGGTAAAGTGGATGATAACATTAATATGTATTTCAGGCGAGAGTCTCCGGAGTGATGACAAATGCACCTTTCATACTCAATCTTGATTGCGATATGTTTGTGAACAATTCGAAGGCCATACAACACGCTATGTGTTTTTTTCTCGACTGTGAATCGGAAAGAGAGTGCGGCTTTGTACAATTTATGTGTTTTTTTCTCGACTGTGAATCGGAAAGAGAGTGCGGCTTTGTACAATTTCCACAATTATTCTATAGAGGCATCAAGGATGATCCGTTCGGCAACCAGTTTAAAATATTTATGAGTGTAAGTATCAGCTCATCCTCTGTTTCATATGCCCTTAAATGTTTATAGCTAAACCAGCATAGCTCCATCAAATTAGTTTCCATTTATTTCTATTATCGTCACCCAGGTACCTCCCACCCTGGGTTGCAATTGGCATTGGGATTATCTAATTATAGAGCTGAGAGTAACCAGGTTAAGATGGATAGAACGATGAGCCGATCTATGCCAATACATGTAAATTAAATATGGGTATTCTGTATACAGACAATGGCTAGAGGAATGAATGGAGTTCAAGGGCCTGTCTATTGTGGAACAGGTTGTTTCCATCGAAGAAAAGCGTTATATGGAGTACCACCAGCTACAGATCAAAATAACAACAAAGAAATTCGTATCCATGCAAAAGGAGGTAGGATTCTTAGACTGGTTGCCTTTAGTTTCATTAGCGATTGTTTGCGTCATTACTACTTGGCCAAACCATTTTTTCCATTTTTTACACTACAGTCAGCCTTGAAATTAATTGAAATGAAATTTTTCTTTTACTGGGATTGGTTAAGAAACACTGTGGCTAGGCAATAATATATGTTTTTTAATGGGTTTTGGGCAGTGTTTCACGATTTAAAAGCATCCTGCTGGTCTTTCGAGGCTTTCAGAAGTGTGTTTGGAGCATCTTCTGTCCTTGCAGCATCCGCTCAGACGATTATGATAGACACCCAATACGGTATTCGCTCTTCTCCTTCATCGGCTATAGATGAGGCCTTGAACCTTTCTGGCTGCAGTTATGAAACCAACACTGCCTGGGGTAAAGAGGTAAGCCGTCTAATTGCTAGCTTACTCTATTTAACTTGTCACACTCAAAGACACAAATCTGCCAGAGATATCACTAAAGGTAGTCACGGCTCAATAACTGATTAGACCAAATGCACGTAAACTTTGGGCTAAAACCCTATTTTAACACATACTTGATTCTTAGGCTTGGTTGTACATAGAGAAGATAGTATCCCTGCACTAAGCGGCACTCAAAACACTTCATTTTTAATAGACTACACTGAAATCCTATAGAACACTGCACTAAAGTAAGTTTTGTTTGATCCACTTATTTTAAAGTTTGTTAAGTTTTTAGTAGATCGGGAGGAGCGAAATCTCCCGAAGTCAAAGTTTCTTCATTGATGAAACTAGGAAGAATTATGATTTCTATCAGATATTTGGCAGGATTAAGAAAAAAGATAAGAGCAGTTTGAGGGGCCTCCTCCTTGGATTTTTGGACCCTAGATGCATCCAAAAAAGCTGAATTCTGTGTAACATATAGTTTAGAGTCGGTTGAAGGCTTGTAACATATCGTTTAGAGTCAGTTCAAGGCTTCTTAAACCCTCATTGCACAAGATTCGTTCCACCATGGGATCCATGGTGGACACCTCGCTTCTTTGCTCACAATTATATTCAATAAAATGCACTATGCAAGTTCAATGCAATGGAGAGGCATTTAAAGAGAATTAATGAATCAACCCAATAGCATCATGTTGGAAATAGTAATTACAAGTGGGTGAGTTTTTGTGAGTAATTAGTAGTCAAAAATTTACTCAAACTTAGTTTTGTGAGTAGACAAGCACGGGAGTTATTTAATGAAGCCGATCTTAATCTTTCTTGTGTCGAGTTAAGTAGATAGAAGTTTGTCGTATTTATTGACTATTTAATGTTGAGTCATTTTTTACGTTATCTATATATGTTGTAGGTAGTTGATATACACAGATTTTTTACGTTATCTATATATGTCTGAGTCTATAGGTAGTTGATATACACAAAACAAAAAGCGATAGACACAAAGAAGGAAAGCAATAGCTGAAGGTAGTTGAAGAAGTCTGAGAGCTCAAGCTCTGGTTTTTTGTTGTTCAAAAGTCATTGGAGTCGATGCTCGACACAGTATTGTATTTTGTATTAGTGCACAATGTCAAAGTTTATTATCTATATCAAGTATTTTGTGTGTTGACAAGTTCTGTTGTATTTCTGATTTTATATGCTAAGTATAGCACTGTGTTGTTTCTGTGTGAAGAAATGATTTCATTAAGTGGTTTATCACATCGCGCGGTAAATCGTGAAGTCTATGCATTGCGCGGTAAGTCCTGATAATTCTAGCACGAAGTTTTGTGGCACGTTGTATTTGTAACTGCAATGCGCAGAGTAAGTTTGTGTGTTGTAGATCTTAGATTTGGTATTAGATCAAGTTGATCAGAGTAGGTTGATCAGAGCAAGATTTATCAGAGTAAGCTTCAAAAGTAGTAGCTCTATTGTAAGGTGAAATATGACTTCTATTTCAAATCTGCAACCTCCCACTTTTTCAAGAAAGCATTATGAGTTACGGTCCTTGACCATGAAAGCATTGTTTTGAGGTCAAGATGTATGGGACATAGTTGAGAATGGCTATGTGGAACTAGCAGACCAAGAAGAATATAATGCACTCACACAAGCTAAGAAGGATGCTTTGAAATATCAAAGAAAGAAGGATGGAAATGCTATGTTTTACATACATCAAGCCATGCATGAGAGCATACTCCCAAGAGTTGCATCAGCAAAGCAAGTCAAGGAGGCATGGGACATATTACAAACTTCTTATCAAGGTATGGACAAAGTCAAGACTTAAAAACTACAAATTCTTAGAAGATATTTTGAAACTCTTTCAATGAAAGATACAAATTCAGGAGATTCATTTTATGCACATGTTATTGGCCTAATAAATCAGATTAAGTCTCATGGTGAAACCATAGAAGACAAAAAGTTGTTGAGAAGGTACTTAGGAGTCTTCCTCCTAAATTTGATACCCTTGTTGTGACTTTAGAAGAGAGTAAAGATCGGAGTCAGTTTAGTCTAGATGAACTGCAAGCTTCTCTCATAAATCATGAACACACATTGAATAGATCAGATATGTCATTAAGGAATGCATTTTTTGCGCAGTCAACTTTAAGCTGTGGAAGAGGAAGGGGAAGAGCTAACTCTAGAGGCAGAGGAAGGATTTCTGCTAGAGGTGGACGCAGTAGCAGTCCTAGAAACACTGGTGGAAGAGGTCAAAACCCAAATACGAGTCATCAAGTAGTCATAGAAATGACAAATCAAAGATCTAGTGCCATTATTGTAAAAATTATGGACATTATGCATATGAATGCAAAAAGAGATAGTATAATCATAACAAACAAGGTCAAGATCAGTCAAACAACGCAAATAGTCCCTCCATTCCTATGTTAATGGCGCGCGCTGAGGCAATGCCTATAGTCTCACCAGTGGAATTCAATATTGGTCAAGAAACTCCATATGACATATCGTGTCTAGATTCAGGCTATAGCAATCACATGACATGAAACATAGAATTGTTTTCTAGTTTGGATAAGTCATTTCAAACCAAGGTTACACTTGGAACAGATATCCAAGTCATTGTCTTAGGAAAAAGGAGTATAAACATTTTAACTAAACAAAGAGAACAAAAAGTTATGCCTGATGTATATTATGTTTCTGGTATGAAGCATAATGTGATGAGCACATGACAATTGTTACAGAAAGGATACATAATCTACATGGAAAATAATCATTGTGTGATTATGTACAAATATCCAAGCAATCAGCTTATTGAAAGAATTCAGATGACAAGTAACAAAATGTTCTCATTGACATTGAAACCAGCCAAGAAAAATAATATAGCACAATCTTTCAATAAATAAAAAGATGTGCAGTTAGACACTGCATTTACAGCAGAAAGTGTGTGTAGTTCCAATGAAGAAAAATCTAGTGAAACATTCCAATCTGAAGTACAAGATGATTCTTGGTTATGGCATTTCATATTTGGACATTTAAACTTTGGAGGTCTGAAGCTGCTACACACAAAGGAGATGGTAAAAGGTTTTCCATTGATTGAAAAACCAGAAAGAATATGTGAAGGCTGTATTTTTGGAAAGAAGCATAGAGAATCATTTCCAGTTGGCAAATCATACAGAGAAAAAGCTCCACTGGAAATAGTACATTCAAACTTTTTGGACCAATGAAGACTCCATCTATAGGAGGTAGTACTTATTTTCTAACATTCATTGATAATTTCTCAAGAAACACATGTATTTATTTCCTAAATCATAAATCTGACGCATTTGGTTGTTTCAGAAGTTCAAAATGCTTGTCGAGAAGCCAAGTGGTTATTTCATCAAGGTTCGAAGAACTAATAGAGGAGGAGAATACGTGTCAAGAGAATTTCATAAATTTTGTAAATTTCATGGCATCTACAAGCAATTCATTGTGCGGTATACACCACAGCATAATGGTGTCGTAGAAAGAAAGAACAGAATCATCATGGAAATGGCACGCATTATGTTGGCACCCAAACATTTGTCAACTGAGTATTGGGCTGAGGTAGTAGAAACTACAATATACATTAGGAACAAATGTCCAACAAAGAGTGAAAAACAGAGTTCCTCAAGAAGCTTGGACATGTATGAAGCATATTGTGGTGCACTTAAAATTTTTGTATTGTGTTGCATACGCACATGTTCCAAATGAGTTGAGAAAGAAGCTAGACAACAAAGGACATAAATGCATATTTTTTGGGTATTCTGAAGATACAGAAGGATACAAGTTGTATGACCCTCTCGCAAGAAAAGTCATAATCAGCTGTGATGTTCAATTCGTGGAGAATGAAGCATGGGATGAAAGAATAGCAAAGACAATTAGGATTATTAATGCTATGGAGCATGATAATATAGAAGAGGTGTTTCAAACACCATGTACAAGTCA
>SNQJ01S0025112.1:6762-32884 GCA_010110895.2 Picea sitchensis
GATGTTTGTTTAACGAGTCCAAAGATAGAAAACTCGAAGGTTTTTCATGATTATAGAGTCTGGAAAAACACTTAAAAGAGAACTCTCTTAGTTCCTTTTTCGTAAAATAGTCTGATGAGACCGAAAAAGAGATAAATTATCGCTCACCAGACGCTTTCTTCAAATACTTTATAGAGCGTGAAAATAGCAAGGTCGCTCGACTATCTTTTCATGTTTAGAGAGTCTAAAAAGAGCTTAAAGAGGACTCCAAGGGGGTTTCTTTTTCGTATAACCTTGTTGAGCCTGAACAAGTGATAAAAGTATGCTCGATCATGTTCTCATGTATTTTCGAGCGTGAGAACGGACAAAGACCAAGCTTGAGGTTTTATACAAAAACCATAAAAAACAATCAAAACATGCGATGAAGAAGAAAAACTATGTCTGCATCCCTGTATATGAACATCGAAGTCGTTACGCCTGCAAAAGTTACACTCAAAAGGGCATTAGGGATTAGGTTTTAATAAACAAATAATTATAAAAATTCAATAACATGGTAAAAGTAAATATAAAGAAATAAAAACTCTTTTTACCATATCATTTTAACTTTACCACTATTTGAGCCCAAAAACCCCTCTTTTACCCTCAAAATTTGGCGTCAGATTGCGGGAGTTACGAGCATCCATTCGATGAACTGTCAGCGACAGTGAGGTAGGCTCTTTGTCGTCTACTTTTTCATGGTTTAAATTTTCATTTTCATTGGAAAAAAACACATTTTTGAGTTGGTTTTGGGGGCCATTATTGCACTCAGCCATTCTCGCAGGTGAGGTACACAGGACCTGCGAGAATGGTCCATTCTCGTAGGTGGGCCCAAAGGTGCCTGCGAGAACCTCGCACTGTGCCTAAAGGGAACCTGTGAGAACCATAAAGTGTAAAAGTTTTCAAAAAATTTGCCCAATGAAAAGATACCAATTTGTGAATAGAGTTATTAATCTTCTTCTTGTGCTTCTTATGCAGGTATTTGGCCATCACAATGGTTCTGGAATGGCACGAAAGAGAGCATGAAGAAGATAATGCCATTGCTGGAAATCATCTGCCCACCATTGACGCTTTGAGAAACTGTGGTCTTCTGAAGTACTTTCGTATCCCAGGCATGAGGGCCCAAATCAGGTTATTAGAGTACCTTATGCATATGTGGGATCCCGATCATCAAGTATTCCATGTAGGGGTTCACACATTGTCTTTGGATATCGAGGACATCTAATTCTTGACAGGACTGTCACGACGTGGGTACCACGTGAGCCTGATTGGAAACAGAGGTGGTGGGATGTCCATGAGTGAGTACTTCCACTTACACTGTGTTCCAGAGACAGAGAGGAAGAAAGGGAAAGTAGCTATTTGGGGAGTGCGGGATTTGACCCTCCGCACTATTTTGTTCACCATTGCTCGTATGGCTAGGAGCTCCGCTCCTCACATGGTGATCCAGAGTTACTTTTAGTATGCCATAGAGTGTAATGAGCCTCATCTTTTTAACTGGGAAAATGCAGTGCTTCGTAGCATGAAAAGGCAGTTGACCAAATGCAGGCGAGGCGACTTGAAGAAATTCGGGTATGGGTCTTTGTTGGTGTCCTTCTTTCTCGAGAGGGTTCCATTACTGAGGCTGCGGGTTGAGTGGGATTTACCGGCCCCAACAGATCCAAGAATGTTGAGATGGTGTCAGCTCATGGTCTGACACGTAGCAGGACTAATTATCAAATATGATGATATCTTCTTCGATTGGTTGTGACCACAAATGTTGATGGTCGATGATTATGCTTATGTAGGGTTGGATTTCCGATAAGATCCGAACTTGGTCCTGCCCGAGGGTACTCAGTGGGGGGAACTTGGTAAGAAGTACACATTTTTATTTTTAAATGTTTTTGTGAATTTTATCATATGCAAATGTTTTTTATATGTTCGTCCAAAGACTAAATACAAAATTCATTGTTGATGACACAGATGTGGGACCTTACCGACCTCCTAGTACTTCTCCCATTCAACGACGAGGAGAGGTGGTTCCAGTGCCACAATGGGATGTCGAGGATTATGCAGCGGTGGAACAAAACCTAGAGGGTTTGACAATAGATATTCCATACATGCCTCTTGGAGAGGTTCCACGACATTATCAACATCATACAGTAGGAGTGTCAGAGTCCATTGGCCAACTACTCCGTAGGGTTGCCCGAGCAGTCGTGTGTTACCATGAAGGTCATCCACGACATCACTTTGTAGAAGCTATGAGATTTAGATTTTGACATTTTGGTCTTCGGACATAACTTTTTGTAAAAACTCTTTTGATCGTTATAGATACATACGGCTTCTACCGGTTTATATTGTGTTGTGAAAATTGATGTGATTGATTTATAAATGATACAAATGTCTGTCTAAAACATAGTTAGCCAATGCATCAAAATAATGTGTTTAGACATCTAGGAATATGTTAATATTCAATATAATCAAAATAATGTTCCAAGAGGAGAATTCACAAATACACCCGTAACAAAGTAGGACTTCGAATAGTATAGACATTACTTAACTGTAGTATAGACATTACTTAAATGACAGATTCCGAGTGAGATAGCATCAATCAACAATTCGATAATGGCGCTATACTCTGCAATATTGTTGGTCGCACGACCGAGACACACACCGCGTAAGGAGATGAGTTCATTTGTAGGGGCGTAAATTGCCCATGCAACAGAAGCAAGGTTCTGAGTACTACGACTAGCGCCATTAGTGAAGCTAATATAGGGTAGCAAAGACCCTGACATATGGAAATCAAACACAATGTCACATAAGGGCAGAGACCAGATAACGATGAAAGCAAGCTATAGTAACACACAAGAAGTATGATATAATAAAAATACAAGTACTCATGCACAGGTGATTTTATGCATAGTACTTCTTCAATTAAAACCCATTCTTGGGTTCACTCAAAGGGATATCATCCTAATATACTAACTCATAAACTCCTTTTTCCAAAACTCGTCGAACGATATAAGGACCTCGCCACATGGCTTCGAATTTTCCATCTCCTAGCATATCTCGATCTTGTTCATAGAGGAGAATGAGATCTCCTTCGGAGAAAACACGAGGCTTGACATGTTTGTCGTATTGGGCCTTGACACGTTTTTTCTGAGCTTCTATGACTAGGGTAGAATTGCGTCGAGTTTCATCTAATCGCATAAGATACAATAGACGTTCTTCCTCAGCAGAAGTGTTTGGTAGGAGTTCAACAACTAGTTTTAAAGAGGGTATCTCGTATTCAATCGGGATAATGGCTTCCAAACCATAGACTAACCGTACAGGTGTAAACCCAGTAGCGGACTTGACGGATGTCCGGTAAGCCCACACTGCCGAAAGAAACATTGTGTGCCAACTTGTTTTGTAAATCCCTATCATTCATTGGAGCATAGTTATGAGAACTTTGTTAATTGCTTCGACCTGGCCGTTGGCTTGTGGGTAATAGGGCGTTGAGTTTTCATGGTGAAGACCCAACTTTTCAGTAAGTTCGAACATCATGAAGTTTCTAAAGTGGCTACTGTGATCAATGATGATAGCCTGGGGAACACCAAAACGAGCTATGATGTGATTAAAAATGAATAATGCTGTGGTCTTTCCAGTGTTGTCAAATGTCGGCATCGCCTCGGCCCATTTCGTAAAGTAATCTACAGCTACAATAATGTATCCATGCCCCCTGGTCGAGTGGGGGTGACATGTCATGAAATCGATGCCCCATTTCACAAAGGGACCAACGGATACCACAGGGTGAAGAGGAACGGGATGTGACCGTATCTTGTTATTATAGGCCTGGCAAGCATGGCATTTTTGAACAACGATTATGCAGTCGTTAAATAAAGAAGGCCAAAAATACCCTGCTTGTAAGATCTTCTGGGCAGTAGCATACCCAGACATATGAACACCACAGGCTCCAGAATGGTAGTCATTCAGATCTCTCTCGGCTTCATCAAATGTGAGGCAGCGTCGAAAAACAGAGTCAATCCCCCGACGATAAAGAGTATCCCCGAGGATAATATATTGATGGGATTGGTAGCGTATTCGACGTCGTTCAGTACTAGACAATGTTGGACGATAAGTCTGGGTTTGGAGATATATGATGATATTTCCATACCAAAGATCATCGGTGTTGATGAGGAAAAGGGATTCATCGGGTAATGAATCAACTGCTACATTTTTCGTTTTAGAATAGGGAAAGTCGTATATCAACTCAACAAACACTAAGGACTTCTTAGACTTGGCACGTTCGAATTCCAAGTCAAACTCCTAGAGTATCACAATCCATTTGGAGTATTTTCCCCCTAGCAATTGACGTGTGAGAATGTGTTTCATACGGTTGCAGTTAGAAATCACTGTAGTCTTGTGCGAGAGGATATAGTGCCGGAAGTGTTGGACGGCTTGGACAACAGCCAAGGCCAGTTTTTCGACATGTAAATACTTGATTTCGGTAGGTGTTAGACTTCGACTCAAGTAGTAGATAACATGTTCATTGTTAGCATCATCCTCTTGGATGAGAACCATACCAATGGTGTAATCTGAGGCAGCAAGGTAGAGGAAATAATCGCGACTGTAATCGGGGGGAAAGAGAAGCAGAGCACGTGTTAGGGATAATTTCAAAGCTTCGAAAGAATTGTTGGAAATGGTATCCCAGACGAACTCTGAACCCTTTTTAAGGAGCGACGTAAATCCATGAGTTGTCTCAACATAATTTGGGATAAAATGACAAAGAAAGTTTGCTTTCCCCTGCAAATTTTGTAACTAGTGAAGTGTAGAAGGAGGAGGGAGATTAAGGATTTCCTCAACCTTTAAAGGATCCACCTGGATCCCTTGATGCGAAACAATAAAACCTAGAATTCGTTCGGATTCCACGCAAAAAACACACTTATGAGGATTCAAACGTATACGGTAGAACCAACAGCAGACGGAAATGGCTCGGAGGTGGGTTGGATGATCGACTCAGTGCATTGAGTGAGCGGGTAAATCGTCCAGATATGGTTGAACGATGTGCTTGATATCATGGAAAGCATAAGACATAGCGCGTTGAAAAGTGGCACCAGTGTTCTTGAGACTGAAAGGGAGTATCCGATAGGCAAAAGTACCCCAAGGACAAATAAAAGTAGTTTTATGTTGATCCTTGAGAACAATGTTGATTTGATTATACCCAGAGAAACCGTCCATAAGAGAGAAGATGTCACTTCTGGCGCAATCGTCGACAATCTGATTGACGAAGGGAGTAGGAAAGTTGTCTTTGGGACAAGCTTTGTTGATATCCCTATAATCAACGCATACACAGATTGTGCCTTGTTTCTTGTCGATCGTGACAAGCTTGGAAACCCAGTCAGTGAGAGCCACTGGATAAATAAAGCCGACTTTAAGAAGTTTCTTGACTTCAAGCTTGATAGCAACCACTTTACGTGGGTGAACTGGACGAAGGCGTTGCTAGACGGGTTTAGCTTTAGGGTATGTCTTGATCTCATGTATCACAATCTTAGGGTCGATACCCGACATTTCTTCATAGCTCCAGGTGAAGATGTCACGAAACTCTTTGAAAAGGGATGTGTAGGTGACGATTTCGTCAGAAGAACATGAAGCTCCGATATGGACATTTTTGACAATTCCAGGTTTGATAGATATGTCGAGGGGTATAGTGGGCGAGATATTGCTTAATTTCCCTTCATAAAACACATCGTGTGCGGACTCGAGAACGGTTGAGATGACGAAAACGGTCGACGGGGTCGAGATCCATTGGTAGTTCTCAATGGTATGTTTCTCCAGAAAGAGGATGGAACGATGATGTCCATTGTCCCAAGGGGTGTCCTCCATAATAGACATGATCATCTCATCTGTGGGAAAAATGACACGGAAAGGATCTGGAGATAACTCACCAAGAGAGGGGGCATAAGGGGTTGTCGATTGAATGTCTTGATAGGAAGATTCGACTGGAGTTAGCGACATTTTGTCGCCATAACGAAGATGATCTCCAGGGTCAGGTACTATCCATGGGTCGTGAGACGCAGGAAGTTCGTGAATCGAGGTGGAGATCATGTTAATTAAAGCAATAGACGAGCGTGGAACATCAGGCGGTGGAATGGGGAAAGTACCCATTAACGAAGAGTCTTTTAGAAGGCCTACATCGACGTTCTCATAACCCGGTGGGGTTTTAGCGATGAACGGTACGTTTCCAGTACGAGTTTCAGAGTTAAAGAAGGCTAATTGTTCGACGATGAATACCTTCCCTTGATGTGGGAAATGTACCACACAGAAAAGTGTCGACACAACTGTGTGGAATCGATCTAGAAAATTGTAATCAAGGGGAGCATCAAAGACTTCCACTTCGACTTGGACCGTTTTTCCATCTAACGTGATGGGCAACGAAGGAAGAACACTGTAGGGTTTAAAACCAGAGCCATTGAAGGATTTGAGAGTATTTTGGGATTCATTCAAAGAGGGAGAGCCAATGGATTTCCAGCAGGTAAGAGACATAACACACGTCGATAACGGTGCGACAAATGTTTTTTTCAGAGACAATCACTTGGATCTGGAACACGAGTTGAGGGGGTAACCTTGGAATGTGATCTTCCAAGTAAAAAATTATTAAATTCGTATCCATCGGGTCGATTCCACCGATAGCTTTCAACAGTGCCTTCCGTTGTGTGGGACAACTTTGAAGGACTTCGAGGGCTGACATCGCAGAAGGTGCTTGGGCCAGATCTTCAACAATGTTATAATTTTGGGTAGCACGAGCATGAGGATTGAAAGCCGATTTCCGAATGAATCCCTTTGTGGGGGTCGAAGAACTGTGTCGAGACTTGGTCGTTTGAGATGAAGAGGAATGTTGGTAGGTGGAGTCGCCAGAGAGGGTTGTACCAAGGAAGGAGGTAGATCATCAACCTTCTCTTTAGAGGGAGAATAATCTTTGGCTCGAGTAGTGAGTGCAACGTCGCTATGCTTTGAATTGCCAGTACACATCAATACATAGGATGTAGTAGAAGATGAGGGTTGTTCATGAATGACCAACTGAGCCTGTTGTTGAGACGGGAAGGGTTGGGAAAAAACGGCCGGAGCAGGTGGTTTTGGAGCCCCTTGAAGGAACTTAGTGACCTCAACACATCGTGGACAATCCTTCATGTAGTGATCATCACCACATATAAGACAAGGGTATCGAGGTTTACGCTTATCCCGATCATCAACATGTGTAGTTTTGGTTCACTCTGCTTGAGAAGTATTTTTGTCCTCCTTATTCTTACCCCTTCCCTTTTTAGATTTGTTTTTACCGGCTGGGGTAGATTGAACTACATTTACCTCATAAGTCTTGCCGGTGGGAGGGGCAGGAGACGGAGCATTTTGAACATTAGAAGAAGCAGGTTTGGGGTTGGTGCTGGAGGCAGAATGTGGTTCGGCCTAGAAAGTGCCAATCACACCGTCGGCTGCATGCGAAGTAGCTGGAGTAGTTGAAGTGGCAGAAGTGGAAGGACGGGGTAAGTCAGATAGTAAATCGTAAAGGGTACCCGTTTGTGAGTAAACGAGGTCAAGGTATTGGGAACGACTTATGGCCTGCTCTTTCGTGACTACTCCACCCATGGCGATGTCACGACCGATGTCGTTCACAAATGATTTTGTGAACCACTCTGCCAGCAACTGATCAGGGAGTTTGAGTTTAATGAGACGACATCTCCATCGCCACTCATGAATGTGATCAGATATATGAGTGGCTTTATTTTGTTTGAAAGAACTCAAAATCTCGGTCCCCGTTTCATAACGAATCGGTAACTGGTAGTGTGTGAGGAAATCCATAGCTAGGGTGTTGAAGTCAACAAAGAAACCTCGTGGTAATTCTATATACCACTTCGCAGCAGAACCTATGAGGGTTCGTTGAAAAATACGTAAATGAATAGAGTCATCCATCAACGAGTTGGATGAACACCGGAGGTGAAAAGTCATGACGTGATTGTTTAGTTCCTCTCCCGCTTTTCCATCAAATTTAGGGATGTCCGATGGTAGCTTGGCTGGTATAGCAGGCCATTGGAGAGAGTGATGAATTGGATCATTTAAAATCCTTGACAAATCCGGAAGATCCAAAGTGGACAAAAAGGGTAACTGTTGATTCACCTGTAGGTATTGGTGGCTTTGGGGAGGAAGCCTCGTCGGAAAACTAGTAGGACCATAAGCAGTCTGCATATAATGTGAAGACCCAGGAAAATTCGGTGGTGGTTGGAGAGGATGGTAGCTCATGGGATTGTACCCTGGAACACGGATGTGAGTTTGAGAATTTGAGCCCCAAATGGGATTGAACGTACCTGGATATGGTTGGCCTAGACTAGGGGGTATCACAGATGCATTTGGAAACTACTGCCCCCCAGTCGAGTGAGGAGGATGTTGTATCATATGATTCCAATATTGGGCCAAGGATGGAGGTATGTTTTGTCCATAAGGTGGGGTCGATCCTCCTATCGAAGGTGGTGTTCCAATTGGGGGCAGTGTTCCAATTGGGGGTTGTGTTCCAATTGGGATTTGTGTTCCAATAGGAATTTGCCCTCTGAGAGGGGGTTGAGTCATACCACCTTGGTGAAATTGTCCGCCGATGGGAATCTGGTAATTTGGTGTGAATGACAGAATAGTGCCATTGGGATTAAGACTGCCAGTGGAGGACGAGAGAGGTCCTCCAAAAGGAAATTGAGGGAGTGTCGGAATAAAACCGGGAAGAGAGTGCCCAGAAGAAGAGGGACCACTAGGAGAGCCGGATGGGGTTTGCGTAGCAGTGGGAATGGAAGCATTCAACGCACAATATCCAGGTGGTAGTGTTGGGGTGACGTTGTTCGTTCGCGGTGTGCTGATGGGGGCGAGACTAACCGCGGTAAATCCGGTGTGAACACTCGTAGTATCTGTATGATGGGCCATTTCTATAGGGATGGTCAATATGTGGTCAGATCGCGGGGCGTCTGTACCAGGAAAGTAATAGGCAGTAGTAAATGGTAATATCTCTGGGCTAGAGATTTCGGAAATCACAGGTGAGCTTGGACCAAAAAGGTCCCGTCGAAAAACACCCGTAGACCAAAAATGATCTTGGCCTTCTATTCCCAGAAAAGGTCCAATCGGTGATCCAGAAGACACAACAAGTAAGACTCTGGAAGAATTCAATCACCTAAACGGTCGCTCAGAATCAGAGTGAAGTCGAAAGTCCTCTCGAGTATTGGTAATTCAGAAATTTTCTAGAGAGTCAGTTCGTTCCACTTGTGGCGTGGTGATGGCTTGGACTTCACTTTGCCGAGGAGAGCCCTCAGGTGAACTTGTAGGCAAGGGTTGAGAACCTTCAAGATGCTCTGGAGATAAACCATGCATTCTACATGAATGACGTGGAGGAGCTATTGTAAACGAGTGACAAACTTATGAAGAAAATTGTAAGGTCAACTTTGGTAAACAAATAGCACGCGCTAGTAAACAAAATCTAGGGAAAAACACCAAGAAAACAATACCTTCTAATTCCGAAGTTACTAGTTGGTGATGAAATCCAACGTCACAACAACGAGATGAGAAGGGGTTGGGCTAGGGTGGAAAAGTTATTCTGACGACTTGCTTAACGGACTTACACCCTGGTGCAAGATCCCGCACATAATCGTGGGTATACCCTCCAAGGAGCCGGAGTGAGTTTGGCCAACGTCGATTCCAGGTACCGTGAAGACTTTCCCCTTCACAGTCACCTTGTGTAAGACCCTAGAAAGATAGGTCGCTAAGGTTACCACCGACAACAATAAATCCTGGGGGGACAGTCGACGGTCCGATCCGCACGCAAGGGTAGGGTATCTAGCCCGAAATCAACTCAAAAGGCTTCCACTCATCATTGTGGCTATACCTCCAAGTGATCCCCGTAATACGTGCAATATCTACACCGATATCAACAAATCAGGGTGAGTAACTCTGTCAATATCAATGCGACCTCATGTTTGACCCTTGTGTGAGAATGGATTCCCAGGACAAGATGTTGTAAATGGAATTTGACACTCCTTAACACAAGATGCTATTGTGTGTTTTGTGCTTTGGACAGTGTATCTCTCTTCCTATTCCAAAGCGTTATCCTTGCTAAATGTTGGTGTAATAGAGCCCTAGAAAAAAGTTACTAGTTAAATTTTACAATTGCACAGTGTTATTAAGAGTTGTTGTTACTCAAAGGAAGCGGAGATGAAACTGATGTTGTATGAGACTCTGACCCAACGATGCATGGATAAGAATGAAATACATCAATCTTCTTTCAATGAATCCTATGTACCAGAGGGAAAGAGAAGTTTTTTGGATCAACCTTGAACTACAATACACAATTTCCTTTAAAATGCAATTTCAACGAATCACGCAAAAATAACAATTCTCTATTGTTTCTTTTTCAATAATTTCAACAATTGATCTTCAATACTTTCGAAGAAGAAAATGCTTTTGAAAGAAAAACATTGTTCACTTTTCAAAAAGGACCTACACCATGATGGTGATAGTGAATAAAACCAAAAACTAATGAACAAGCAATAGATAAAAACCCAAACCAATCTTTCAATGGAAACAAAAATAACAAGTAGACCAAACTAGCCTTTTCAATTGCATGAGAAAAGTGATCTTTCAAATAATGAGCAAATGATACAAACAAATAAGCTCAACTTTCAACCGATCACCGGTTCTTAACCAAACAAGTACACTCAGATTCCGAAATCAGAGAGTATATCTTTGCCGAGAAAAGTCAAGAAATGAAAGTCAAGAAAAATGGACAGGAAAAGCCTTTGATTTCCCAAGACTGTTCGTGCACAACATCCGAAGACAAGAAAACATCAATCAATGGTCCAAGAAGCTCTTTTTAGGCACCTATATGGATCTGGGCAGTTGATCATGCAAAAGTCTTAAAGCCAAAATTTTGAAAAAAGGGTTCTTAGGCTGAGAGTATTACATAGTGCGAGAATGGGTCATTCTCGCAGTCCAGCTTTGAGTAGAGTGCGAGAACCTCGCACTGGACCTAAAAGGAAGATGCAAACTCAATATATTCTCGCAAGCCACTGTGGGGGAAAGTGCGAGAATGTCTGTAACTAAGCAAATTTTTGGAAAAAGACACAAAATTTGAAGAGGCCTTTGAACCCAGAGGGTCTATTAGGGTATCCTAAAGACTCAGAGATTGATATGAATGGATAAAGGAAAGGCAAGAGAAAATGGCCAAGGAAAAACACCAAAAACCACAAAGAAAATAAGTCGATCCCCAATGGAGTCGCCAATTTTTGTTATCGGACTAATCGGTAGGTGCGGACACTAAAAGATCTCCCTAGATCCACCTGGATCTAGAACAAAACAGGACAGGACATGACTCTTTCCCTAAGTTTTGACCATTGAATTAGCTAGTAGGGAGGAACAAGTAACATACCTTTGTATCGCTTCCTAGGGTCTCTGTTGCTCCCGCTTCGCTCCAGTGCTCTCGTGAGGTCAAGAACAAGACAACACAAACCAACCAAAGTGAAGATAGAAAAATATATTCAACTGTCAACTTAGGTGTATGATCAAGGAATTACACAATAAAGTGAGAATAACTTTATGGGAAAGGGACATGCCACTGTATCATATTAATCGAAAGTAGAAGATACAACCTGATCGCCTTGATGTCGCAAGCTTCCTTTCAATGGCTCTTGGCTCCAACACACACACTTTCTCAATCCTTGTATGAAGAAGATCAAATCCCTCTTGATAAACTTGCTAGAGTCTCCAAGCTCCTGTTCAAGCTAAGTCCTTCACACAATTCCTTCACCAATTCTCCAATGAATCTTGCTTAACCTTTTCCATGAGAATTCCATCAATATATAGGAGAGAATGAGATGGTTACTTGGATAAGAATGATCCCACAATATCAGGGAAACTAGTAAAAGGATAACCATTCGAAAGCCAACCCATTCTTCTAGAAGATGCCTTTCTAGAACCATCGAGACTTCATATTTTTCCAAGCTTTAGAACAAGTTCTCACCCTAGCTATGTAACACAGTGCGAGAAGTTCGCACCCTATCTAAAGGTAGCCTGCGAGAATGGGTCATTCTCGCACCCTAGGATATTAGCAACCTGCGAACTCTCTCCAAAAGTAAGTTTTCTGGGAAGAGATGAAAGTCACTTTTCTCAGGAGAAAGTTCTTATGATGAGCCTGAGTACACCATCATCAATACACCATCAAGATTGACCAAAATCATGGGTAAAAAAGTGTGGAAGCTTGAATATCAATGCGAGGGTGCATTGGGTATGAATGGGGCCATGAACATTGGCACATTGATTAAAGTCATTTAATATTTTAATTGCACTTGGAAAATTTAGTATGTTGATGGAATGCTTACATAATAATGATATTTCCTTTTTTCTTTATATACCCTAAATAGATGAAAATGACTTGGACTATTAGTATGCATCGTATGAAAATATAGTGTGCATGAAAACTAACAATTTGTTTGGCTGAGGAAAGTTGAATTGCATGAAGCAAGAGTCTTGGATATGGAAATGTTGTAAGCCCATAAGGAAGACCGATTGCCTGCTGAGCTAAACTTTTATATGGAGGAAAGTCCCATGCTTTTGAATCGAGTTCCGTACAGAACAGATCTGAAAATAAATGAAGAAATTGGAAAATCTGTGGGTGACAGATTTGCAATAAAATTCTGAAATTTAGAATTGTGATGATGTCTCATGAATTTTGTATGGTTGTGATACAAGTGAGAAGAAAAGATCTATCCATAAGGGATGGATGAAGGATATCCAGCTGAAAAGCATGAAGGGGGCCATTGCTGAGCCATGAGAACCCTGTGGTAAGCCATGATCACATGGAATATGTTATTTTGAGGTAACACAAGCCGGAGGGACGGCTCGACAGAGAAATTATGAGGGACACCTCAACTGTAAAGCTAGATAAAGTCTCTGGGATTCTTCCTATGCAAGAAAACCTTGGCAAGGCAAGATGGATCACCTGAGGAATTGTTTAATAGAGAAAGGGATGCCTGAGCCTGGGCCTGAAGGGTGAGTGATCGTAAGGAAGAGGAAACTCTGAAAGTTCTTGTAAACTATTGATTGGGAGCATGCACACAACGTGTATGTCAAGGAAAAATAGTGAGCCTAGATACAAGACAACCATCTTGATACAAATCCACAAACTGCGCAGATAAGTATTGTGCTAGATTATGAAATTTTCCTAGAAATTTTATGCAACAGTAAAATGTTTTCGCATGCGACTATGATTAATGTGCTTATTGTCCAAGAATTATTGAAGGAAGGTGACGAAGATTAAGCGTTTGAAAAAATGACCTATCCAAGGAAGAAGGTAAAGACTTCTAAAGTGTCTGAATGAGAAAGGCATGACAGGTGTTATTGAGAAAGAACACCGAGGGTGATGTTCCTTTTAAAAGAGGGGAGATTGTAACACCCCTGTTTCCCCCAACTTGTAATTAATCATTAATTAGGATTACCACACTGTGACATGAGAAAATTATAAATGTATCATTGTTTAATTTCCGATAACTGACTGTGGGGGTGAAGCCTTGAAAGTACTAGCCATGATATCACTAGAGGAAAGAATGTGAGAGCGATAATAGAACAATTAATAAGAAAAGGACCGGTGGTTGAACCCTCAACCACCCCCATATATAGAAGCATGGTCTAGCTGCAGAAGTTCAACTCAAAGTACCACAGGGTCTGGCAGACCCAGATTGACCCGAGTTTCCTTCTGACATGAGGAAACATGATAGGAGGGATGTGCGTGCAAGGCACGCAAGAGGATATGAAGAGAAGAGTAGAGAATGCGAGGAACATTCGAGCAAAAGAGAACGAGCAGAAGGCCATAAGCTCAATGTGGAGAAAGAATATGAAAAACCTTGTCGAGGCCATGACAGAGAGGGAGATCTTTGAGAGTATGCAGAGAACGAGACCTAAGCAAAAGGCCGCGAGCTTGATGCTGAGGAAGCATCTGATAAACCTCGCAAAAGATGCGAAAGAGAAAGGATCGATGAGAATTGGCATAAATTCCTTGGTGATATCATGGCTTGGCATGGGGGTGGCCAGAGCAATAATAATGAATTCCTTTGAGCCTATGGTTGGGTGGAAGGACGAATACCCACAGTCAGTTAGTTGGATACAACATGTAATAGATAAGTATTCTCATATCCTATGTATTTAAGCGGTAACTGTGAATTAAAGTTCGATATTCTATGAATGCTATAGGGATATGCATGTTTTCTCAATGGTTATACCATATCCCTCTAATTATGCCTAAATGTATATTTAAGAAAATAATGAATTCTCTGACTTGTACACGTAAATTCCTGAGCCCCATGGTGGCTCAAATTAAAATAAATGAACTGTGAATTTGTTGACCTTGGGGCATAGCCTCATGTGTGCATACCGACACTGCCAATCGTTCTGAAGGAAGGAGTCAGTTAAGCTCAAGAGAGGTAGTTCATGTATGTACAGAGTCTCTGCGAGGTGGGCAGAGATTGAGAACCCCCTTTAATTCTAGAGTTGATAAATGAGTGCAAGTAGTGCGTGGAGGATTTCTCTAAGTGTTAAGTTCAGGAGAATTAGCGCAAAATACCTAAGTACATAAGGAGATGGCAAAGCTCAGGTAGGATAGCGAGATTTAAGTCCCGAAAGGAGAGATATTTTCATTTGGAAGATGAATGGATGAGATTGGTTCAGGAGAATTTGAAGTTCTTCATGATTGTCGGATCTGGAGAAAGAGCCCGGGTGTTAACCCTTAGAACCCTTCAAACTTCGTGGGTCCAACGAATCGAGCATATTCATCGTACGGGAGGAGAATTCCCCCGAAGTCCCAAAGTCTCGAAGTTAATCTGGGACGCGGATTTGAGGATACCCGGGAACTATCCTGTCCGTTGGATCTACAATACAGTTCGTCCGACGTTGACCACTTTGGGAGGATGGAGGATTGGTAACACCAAAACCCCCAAAGTCCTGAAGTCCTGAAGTTAATATGGGACGTAGATATGGGGATGCCCGGGGACTATCCTGACCATCGGATTTATGATATAACCAACCCGACATTCACCACTTCGAGAGGACAGAGGTTTGGTAACACCAAAATCCCCAAAGTTAATGTGGACCGTGGATCTAAGGATCCTTCGTGATCCCTCGCGGCTGTTCGATCGAGGGGCCATGTGTATTACGTCGAGTTCATGTGGGGGCCCATGTGTCGAGTGACAGCGTTTCCAGGTGTCCCTCTCGGAGTGGAACACACTGGGACCCAAGGGACCCTTGAATGGAATTTACGAGTCGTAGATCTATGGGGTCACGTAGATACTCTCGAATCGTCAAATTGAGGTTGTGGTTAGCCCAACGCTGACTGAATTCGGGAGAAAAGAGGATTTTGCATCGCAAAACTCCTGAAGAGCCAGGAGTCGAAGCAGATCTAAGTCGTCCAAGCCAAAGGGACATGGGTTGTCAGATCCTGTACTCCAGAGAGAAGTCACTCCGGGAGAATCAAAGTGTGAAGGTACAAGGATTTCTGAAGGTTGGAGTCTCGAAGTCATCCTAGCCGTCTGTTGGAAGGGGTGCGTGGCAGAAGATCTTCCATTTTAGAGGAATATTACTCTAAAAGAAAAAGGAGTGTGTTTAAAAAGAACTCCCGAAGGCCGAAGAGCCGTAGTTCATTTGAACCGTCCATTGGAATAAAACATGTGGTGCTCGATATGTAACTCTAGGTACTAAGCACTTTGGAGGAAAGAGAGAAGCGTTGACTGCAAGTCGCTTGAAGTGGGAAAAAGGATAGATATCGACCGTTGATCAAGGAAAACACATGGCATTCGATCTGTAACTCCGGGTACAAAGTAATTCGGAGGAAAAAGGCTTTGGAGTGTTCGAAACTCCCAAGCACCGAAGTCCCGAAGTAGATCGCAGTCGTCGATCACAAGGGATGCATGGTTCTCGATCTGTAACTCCAGGTACTGAGTACTTCGAAGGAAAAAGGGTTTGGAGTGTTCGAAACTCCCGAATGCTGAAGTCCCAAAGTAGATCATAATCGGCAATCACGAGGGATGCGTGGCGCTCGATCTGTAACTCTGGGTACATAGTACTTCTGGGAGAAAAGCCTTTGGAGCGTTTGAAACTCCTGAATGCTGAAGTCCCGAAGTCAATCAGGGTCATCAAAATCTTTAAGGACACGCGACGTCAGATTGTGAAATTCAGATATTTGCCACTTCGGAGGATTCACGCGTTGGTGTGGTCATATGCGAGTATAGATGGATGGAAAAACCCAAAGAACTTGGGAGATTCTACCTGCCAACTTTGAGCTCGGTTTGGAGCATGTAGACCGTGGCTGGAAAGCTCTAGAAGAGCAGAATGGGATAGAAACCCCGAATGGGGGTTTTGATTCTCCTAAGAAGAGCGAAATTTCGACGCCCCCGCCATGGGTGTGTTACAACTCTACACCCCAATATGAAAGAGATGTTCATGTAACATAACACATTAAAATAATAATAATAATAATAATAAACAAAAATACAAAAAAATTATGTTGGCTCCATTATATACCAATTTGGTGTTTGGATTGGTCGTTATATATATATATATATATATATAAATATATATATATAGTACGACGTAGTATGAGGGATATGTTCATGTAACATAACATTAAAATAATAATTAAAAATAAAAAAACTAATATTAAATTTTATTTTATTTTATTATGTTGGCTCTATTATACACACACACTTTGAATGAATAACAACCAACCTAGATCCATTTATCTCTGGATCTATTAAGCCCCGAGAGAGAACAAATCTCCGGAGATGAAAACCTTTTTTTAAATGAAAAACTTGAGGAAAAGTTAAAGGTTTGACACCTAGAAAGATTTGGTCCTTTCAACCTTTAATAGATCCATAGTTAAATGAATCTAGATTGATACCTATAAAATAATTAAATTTGATCAAAACTAGAATATCAATTAAAAAAAACATAAAAATAATAAACAATATAAAATTTACTGAGATGTGAGTTTTAAAAATAAAAAAATGAATTATAAATAAATAAAATATTTTTTTTATTAGTATTAACTACCTTTTAGCCATTTATTTATTTTTTGATATAATTTATTTATTATTATTATTTTAAACCATAATTATAATTCCACTTCTTTCATAATGTTTTAGGAAACATTGTAACTACGTTATTGTAAACATGTAATGATGCCATTGTTTATCATATGTATTATGGTTGTTTTATTTCTTAAATGATTAAATTTATATAAAACATCAAACAAAAAGGAATGTTTTACACTATCAAAAGCATTGGCCATATCGCTTTTGATGATCATTCCCTTTTCTTAAGCATTGGCCATATCTCTTTTGATGATCATTCCCTTTTCTTTGTTCTCCTTGATTGGGTGGATTGCTTCTAAGACCATGATGATGTTTTTCACTATCTGACACTTGCATGAAGCCACTTTGAATTTTGGAGATGATTTTAGGGAGAATATTCTTCAACTTATTTGCCATGATCTTTGTCATAATCTTGTAAGAGGAATTACAAAGAGAAATTGGATGGAACTTGGAGAATGAGGAATGATTTGGTTCTTTAGGAACGAGTGGAAGAAATGAAGAGTTTGTGTTTCCCCCTATTCTACTTTAAAGTTGCACATATTACAACATTCACTTTAAGTTAGTCTTAATTATACTCCAATGGGCTCCATAGAAATGAATATAAAAATCATTAGGGCCCGAGGTTTTGTCAAGGGAGAGACCCCACACAACATTTAATATTTTTGTGTCCTCTATACATATTAGAAATTTCATATTCTGCTCAGGGGAAATAACAATCAAGACATTTTTTAGCATGGCTACGATAACTTCTGGATGTGCTCCATCTTGCTCAAAGTATAACATTTCAAAATGAGCCATAACCACCTCCTTTATTTATGAAAAGTCACTTATTTTTTATCCTTCCTCCAAGGTTATTGTTGGTTACTATTCTTTTATCTAAGTTTATAGTATGCTTGATTGACCCAGGGTTCATGTCTGTTCGGGGTCCCAACAAAACCTCTAAACTATCGACCCTCTTGGTAAACCAGAAGGCAACACAACACACTGAGTGCACTGCGCCGTCTCACCCGAGATAGTCTTAATGGGTGGATGTAATACTCATGTGTTTGCAGCCTAGGATTGAGTGGGGATCTGAGGAATGTACGATGAGAGTTCTATTTTAACTTATTAACACAATACACTGTCATTTACGATTATGCAGGAAATATAACAACTCATTCATTTAGCATATCAATAACTACTGAAGACAATAAAGAAACACATGCATTCAGTCACATAACAGAGGTTTTACCGTGGTTCACTCCCTCCTGGGCTATGTCTACAAATATCTGGCTCTTAGCTCTTTTATTATAGTAGTTCCAAAACTGCAGCGTCACACGCTTTACATCTCTTTGCAATCGGTTTGAGATCTATTATGAGGTGGACTAGATCGCAATAGGATCCTCCGCCTGCAATCTAACCCTCAATATCTACCCTCCTTACTCCTCCCCATCTCAACAACTTACCACATTAGGTATTATATCAAAATATTACATCTCATTCGCTAGTTATCAAAACATGACTCCTCTTCTAGACTCTCTATCACAACCAACTTACCAACAGAAAAAAAAAACTACCCCTCTATGAGACCTAGATATCTATATTTATATGTTTGTTGTCTCACCAGCCATTAAAATACATTGCAAAAACCCTAACCCTAACATCATTAGATCTTCCATGCATGCATGCGTGCTGCTCTTCCTTCCAGCTGTCGCTTCCCTCGTGCATGCGCTCTTTCCCAAAATATCATTTCTTTCCTCTTTGGCCTACTTCCAACAGGCCCCCAAAAATGAAATGTGGCTTGTCCCGAGCCACCTAACCTTTGTGCGCTTCTTCGATCTCCCTAGTGATCGCCTAGAATTTCTCCTTGATCTCCACTGCTTGTGTTTGAGCCTGCGCAGTCTTCTCCTTAAGTTCGTCTATTATCTGGACTGCAATCTCACCATTGATCAACCTTGCACACTCTACCTGGGTCTGTGCCATATATGTCTTGGCTTCCTCTACCTGTGCAATGACTTCTTCTACTCGCTCTGGAAGTGGTTCCATTTGAGTTTGTCTCTCCTTCTTCTGCTTCTATGCAGTGGTGAGTTCTTCCTATAGTTTCTTCATATCCTACGCCCCTTTGATGTGCTCCGTGATGGACATCATCTTCTGCCTCTACTTGAGGTCCTGGATACTTGCGCTGATACTTTCTTCTTCCTTGTCCCACTGTTGGACCTGTTGATCCTCTTCCAGCTTCATCCAAATATGTGCTTCTTTGTCGAACAAGTCGGCTGCTGCACTGACCTGTCTCTCTATCTATATAGATGCTCATTTGCTTCCTGCTTCCTTTGCTCCCCAAACTTCGATGGAGTGGTAGGTGTGAGTTGCTCACGGAGATTCTCGATCTCCTATTGATATTGATCGATTTCCTGTGCAATATGATCAATATTATTTGTTGCTGTGAGTTCGACCCTTTGCGTGATCTTTGGAATCGTTTCGTAAGTTTCGACCACTTTTTGTTCCAATTCGATCACGCATTCCCTCTCCTCTTTAGTCTCAAGCTTGGCCTGCTGATATATTAATTCCAACTTGTCCCATTTATCCTTTACCTACTCTAATTCAGATGTGTCTGTGCATGCATGAGACTGTACCTCTTGGGTAGAACTAACCTGTAGTTTATGTAGAGCCTTGGATGGTATCCGCGACAATACCAAATGGAGTTGAGCTAATTCCTTCAGGGGTGTTTGCCCCACAATCTCTTCCATGAGAAGAATGTTGGGTGTAATGTGAAATGTTTCACTCAGCTGCGGTATTGTGTGTATTGTATCCCATTGGATTGCTTCAGGTTCTCCTCCTGCCTGTGATGTTGATGGCCCAGTTCCAATGCTGTTGTCGGTTGCCTGTGCTTCCCCGATCTGCTTGAGGAATTGTCGCATGTCTTCCAACTCCTCTTGAATTATATCCTTGTGGCACACAACATTCTCAAAATCCTCGGATGTATGATCCTAAACCATTTGGTCTATCATTTCTGCATCATCCTCCGTAATTGTGTACTCTGGAGGTGTTCTGTGCGCCTTCATTTTCTTGCGCGCACCCCCCGTCTGCGTAGTTGGTCACTTAGTCGAGCCTATTTCTTGTGGATTAGGACTTGGTGTAGTCCCCTGCGTGGCCTCGACCTGTTTCTTCTGTACTTGGGCTGGCTTCTTATTATTCTTCTTCCCCTTCTGGGTTCCTTTATTAGTTTTCCTTTCTTTCGTCTTCTTTGTTTTGGTCTAGCTCGTCCCTAGTTTCTTGGGAATTGGGACTTCCTAGGGCTATGTATCTCCCTGCCCTACGTCCTCTTCCTCTTTTCTTTCAGGTATGTCTTAAGTAAGGACTGGAATCTGCCAATCATCTTCCCAATCCCTGATAACCATTTCGATGTCGCCCTCCGTGATTCAATAACGCAATTGTAGCCACTGCTTGTTGGGGTCCTTTCGCGCCTGGATCCAGATCGCATGTCGCATGGCCTTGAAGTTAGATATGCCCTGATAGTAGCCAACAACCTATGGTGTTATTCTATAGAGGTTGGTGATAGCCTCCTATATATCACGTAAGTATCCTTCAAATATGGATGCGTTCATCTTTCTGTTCCTGGCATCTAACGCGATGCCAAGTGATAGATATATTGCTCCATGATTGGGCTTGGGTATGGTAGTGAAAAATGCATATTCTGGTTCCTTCCATCCCATAATGGCTATCAGCATGAGAAACCATGAGTAATGGAATTCTGTTCCCAGGTCCTGCACATCCTTGCAGTCATCCAAAAATAGATTCAAAAGATAGGGTGCCCAACTAACTATGGTGCCCTCGACACATTGAGATGCAACTGTGACGACCCCAGCTGGGACTTCCTCCTTGCGGTATTTTCTTAGTAGCTTGCAGGCCATGATTTTTGCGGCCATTCTTGTCGCTGATCCGTTTGATGATGATTCCGCACATCCCCCTATCAGTTCCATATTTCTTTTTCATCTCCTCAGCGAGTGATTTCTCCTTTGTTTTATCATCGAGAAATTGTGTGGGATCCATGCCCCGTGATGGAAACCCTTTGATATGCGCGACGAGCTCTACGTCTATTGAGACAAGCTTTTCCATCCATATATCTCTGCGATGTGTGACTGCCATCAACTGTTTGATGCAAATGTTGGCATAATTTCCTCTGCCAAAGTGCGATAGGTCCAATAGACCTAAAATGCCTGTTTTTGCTAACCCTGCTACCCACTGGAGTGGTTGGTGAATCGGTTCCCCAAATAGATCTAAGCCCATTGTATGATGGTAGGATTTCTTTTCGAACTTTGGGAACTTGTCCATGTCTGTTACATCGTGGTCCGTGTATTTTATCTTCTCGACATGACCTAGAAAGTCTGATTTCACCTGTACCCCTTCTGGTATGCGCGTCAAAACAATGGTTGCGATGGGTTTCTTGCGTGGTGACCTAGGTACCTATTGCTTGTCCTTTTTTTGTGGTGGCTGACTTGAGGTTCCAACCTCCATTGGATGTTCTTCAACATACTATTCTGGCCAGCTTGTGACATCTTCCATTGCTCCCTCCCGTGGATGGTTTGACACGATTGTTTGAGATTCGTTTGGCTTGACTGTTGCTTCCTAATTAGTAGTCATCCCATTAACTTTCAGAGCTCCTTCAAGGTTCTTTGGTTGCACTTGGCTGCCTGTGACCTAGTTCTGTTGCTCCTGTTCCTATGTCGGCATATCCACTTTCATGCCCTCAGGTGCTAGTTGTTGGGTTTCTTCTACCATGAGTGTGGGGTTAATTGGTGTGGTATCTGGTGATGGGATTTCGTCTACATTGACGACCTCTGGCGGTTGTTGTTCACTTTCCTACGTTTGTACTTGTGCCTTGGTCCTAGCTCTGGAGTGTTGGGTAGTCTGGCTCGACTCTGCTTGTTTTGGTGGCACCATGGTGGAAAATCTGGTCGTTCGCCGAGCTCAGTAGCTTCTACAACCTTTGTGAACTTCGCTCTGTGCTTCGCATGCTCTCTCGTTCTCTGTCTCTTCTATTTTTGCAATAGGCTCTTTTCTCTCACATCCTTGCATTATATGGGCATCCTATGAAGCTTTTCAAAGACACTACCTTTATGATGGATTCAATGAACCTCCAGTTATGTCATACTTGCCATTACTCTCCCTTGCCATCTCCAATTGGCGCGATTAATGTGGCGTCCCATTGGTCCTTTATTGGATTCAATTTCACTTTCCTTCGTCATTTAGTACCTCTTTTGTTGTCTTTATTTTTCCTTTGTGAACCGACCGTTTGCCTTGTCCTCTCCGGGTTTGTATTCCTAAGTGTGCATGCTCCCTTTCCTTTCGACGCACAATACCTCTGTTGGTACTTTTTTTCTTTTACTGCGTGGTCACTTTCATGTTGTGGGTGGTCGACTATCCTTGTACAACTTCAGTTGGCTCCCGTTGATCATCCCTTTGAGTTCTGCGCCTCCTAAGTCCTTCAACTATACAACTCCCCGATCTGTGAAAATTTTTACCTGGTACGTTCCTAACCAATGCATTCTGAGTTTTCTTGATTGCTGAATGGATTTGCTGTCATACATCAACAATAGGTCTCCTTCGTTGAAAGTTTTCTTCTTGATGTGTCTGTCATGCCAAGATTTGTCCCTTGATTTCTAAACTTGTTGGTGGAACCTTGCTAAGATCCGATCTTCCTCCATGATCATCAACTGATTTAGTCTCTCCTATATTGCGCCTTGTTCTGTCATGTGTGTAATCGCTGCTACACACAGATTGGGTACCAAAAATTCTAATGGCACCACTGCTTCTTGTCCATATACCAATTTGAATGGTGTGTGCCCTGTCAACTTCTTTCATGTGGTCCTGTATTACCACAATATTTCTGGTATTTTTAGGTCCCAATCATCCCTGTTGACATTACAGATCTTCGTTAGTGAATTCTCAAGGATTTTGTTAAATTCTTCCATCGTTTCATTCTCTTGTGGGTGATATGGAGTGCTCTTGTGATGATGGAATTCAAATTATTTAGTCATAGCCTTAATAGTGTTGTTAATGAAGTGTGTTCCCTGGTTGCTCATCAAAATTCTTGGGCAACCAAAT
The DNA here is from genome assembly GCA_010110895.2 of Picea sitchensis. Lineage (NCBI taxonomy): Eukaryota > Viridiplantae > Streptophyta > Pinopsida > Pinales > Pinaceae > Picea > Picea sitchensis. The sequence continues at coordinate 29,976 of SNQJ01S0025112.1, forward strand.
CTAGTGATTACTTGTTCGAATAGAAATTGTGTTGTTGTGTCTGCGCTGCAATCTTTTATTGGCTATGCTTTTACCCATCTTGTCAGGTATTCTGTCACAGTGATAATGTACCTTGCTCATGTTCTTTTTACTGGTGGGTTGATTGGTCCCACAAAGTCTATTTCCCATTGATAAAATACCTACAACGTTACTTGTGGTTGTAATGGCATATCATCCCTTTTATTGGGTTTACAAAGTATCTGACATGCATCGCATCTCTAGAAGTACTCCTTCGAGTCTCTGTGAATGGTCGACCACCATAGTCCCACGCGTAATACCTTTTACATGGTAGATTTGCCTGCGTAATGTCCTCCTGCTATTCCCTCATGGGACTCTACTAAAACTCTTGGTCTTTCATGTTCTAGCACATATCTTCGCAAGATGTTATCTGCACCTATTTTGTATAAGTGTCCTGCGATCAGTTGATAGTCTGCAACCCAGACTACTAGGATTTTCTTCTGCGTGATGTTATATTCCTGTGGCACAATACCTGTACTCAAGTACTGGATGACATCCACAAAGTATTCATTGACGATCTGGACTGAAAATAACTGTGCGTTCAGAAAGTTTTCCTCTAAATTTGTAGGTTCTTCGTCCTTTGTGACCCTTGATAAGTGGCCAGGTCTTGGATTCAGCTTTAATGGCTTGACTATTACTTCAAAATCAAACTCTTGAAACAATAATAACCATCGACAGATTCTCCCCCCCAACACTGGCTTATTGACTAGGTATTTAGCGACTCAACGATCTGTGAAGATCTTAAAATGTTTTCCCAGTAAGTAATGTCGAAATTTATGCAGTGCGTAGACCATAGCTAGGCCTTCCCTCTCTGTAGTGTTATAGTTATGCTCTGATTCTGATATCTTTCTGCTCRCAAAATCTATAGGGTGATTCCAATCTCCCGTTCCAGGCTACGCCAAGATAACTCCGAGTGCTATTGCTGATGCATCTACATGCACGTGGAATGTCTTCTCCTAGTATCAAAATACTAGTATTGGCACGGTGACCATCGTTTCTTTCAACGTATCCAAACCGTGTTGACAATCCTCATTCTATTGAAACTTTGTATCTTTCCTTAACAATCTCTCCATTGGCTTGGTAATCTACGCATATCCTTTGATAATTTTTTTGTAGTATCCTATGTGTCCCAATGTTTCTCTTAGTTGACGGATTATCTTTGGTGGTGGCAAGTTAACAATTGCTGCAATCTTTGTAGGATCTACTAGTAATCCTTGCTTGCATACTATATGGCCCAATAGTATCCGAAACGGTGTTTCGAATATACATTTTTTGATGTTTAATGATATCTGGCACTGCCTGCATATTTCTAACATTAGTCGTAATACCTCTACATGGTGTTTCAACAAACTATAGATTGTCCAATCGTCCAAGTATACCTCTAGGAAATGGTGGATAAACTCCTTGAATGCAGTGATGAATACTCTGGAAAATATTGTTGGTGCATTCTTCAGTCCAAATGACATGACTGTGTACTGGTAGGATCCCCATTCTATAGCAAACGCGGTATTGTATCTGTCTTCCTGTGCTATCTTGATCTGGTGGTAGCCTAAGAATCCATTAGTTAATGAGTAAACTTAGTGTCCTCCTACGTTCTCCAAAACGTCATCCATGAAAGGTGTAGGGAACAGGTCATCTAGGCATGCATCGTTCAACTTACTCAAGTCGACACATATTTGTATCTTGCCTTGTTTTTTCTCCTGAACTACCATCGGGCTTATCCATTCTGATTCTTCCATTGGTTCTATAATTTCGGCTTCGAACATCCTGCCGATCTCAGCTTTGAATTTCTACTTATATATCGGGTATAATCTGTATGGTCGTTGTCTGATCGGTCTCGCTTCAGCTCTAAGTGGTATCTTCATTTCTCCTAGATCTCCCGCTATACCCTTCATTTCTATAAATGTTGTGGGAAATAGATCGTTGTACATGCATATTAACTATGTTATTCTTTCTACCATTTTCTCATCCCAGTAATCTCCAATGCTGGCCATTTTGGGATTCTCAACTGTCCCAATGTTGAATTTCTTCACCTTGATCGATGAAGCAATGACTTCTGATTCTATAGGTAGACCCTCCACTTCTCTTTCTCCTTCCGCTTCCTCGATCTGAATATTGCACAGATCATCTTCATCTGGTGCTTCTTCCTACACATGGTAACATGACATCAGTTCCTTAACTGTCTGTCTATTCCTCTTTTGTTCTTCTATTATGAATTCGACTTCTGGTTCCTTAATAAATATCACCCCTCTTATCTGCTTAACTGTAGCATCTATGTTGGGGTTCTCATGATCGAATGAGAAAGTGACTATAAAATTCTGGTGTAGTACTGTCCAGTTTGAAGTTCCTCTGTGCAGTTCATGGTCTGTATACCAGTTTGCTAGTATGCCCTCTAAATTGTGTATGAAATGATGGGGCCATTCCTCTAGGGGTATCATTTTCCACAGTGCTCTGCACTTCTCCAAGTGTTCCACTGATGCCCCCTATCCATCATACTTGTGTTGTTTGTTGTTTTTTTGTTCTGCGCCGAACCTTATGCATAGTAATCGCTTACATTGGTACCAATCTGTGATTGTTTCTTTGTGTGAACCCCACCATCTTGCAGGTGTGGCCTTGAGTTCTATATCGAGTGCTAAGAGTCTCTAATTTTCTAACACTTCATCCTCGTACTGTGCCAAGAATAATTCTAGATTGTTTACTCCATGGAAACCGGGTGGCTCCCTTATCTCCATGCCTACCCATCTTACTGCGCGGTCTATTTGTGCACATCTTCTTGTGGAAACTTCGTGTAGCCTTTGTTTCCAGTTTTCTAGACCTGTGTCTGAGTCTATTGCACATGAAGTAATGCTTTG
>SNQJ01S0025112.1:34450-82802 GCA_010110895.2 Picea sitchensis
GATGGCTGGATCCATCTACTGATATTTCTTTTCTTCCAGTTGCAAGGCTACCTGTAGAGCTTCTTCCTGTGTCTGAAACTTTTGTTGTCGCAATGGGTATTTTAAGTGTGGTAGCAGTGAATTGACGAACAAGTGCCTATGCTGCATATCGTTCATGAGATATTTCGACTTTCCCTTCAATTGCTTGAATCTTTGGTAAATCTCCCATACAGATTCTCTCGGTTTCTGTTTAATTTCGATCATCTCATTCATGTACTGATCTTCTGAACTTGGCTTTTGGAACTCGTTTATCAACAATTTCTTGATATCCACAATCATTCTGGTTGTCCCTAGTGGATTTTTTGTAGATAAACTCATATACCAATCCAGTGTGCGATCCCTCAGTGTAATCGCTAGCTATGCCAGTTTGGTATCTTCGTATATGATTTGTTTCGCTTCCCAAATCTTCTCACAGATAAACACATGTTTTTCTGGGTCCTCCAATGCTTCTCCTTTAAATCCTGGTAACCTGATGGTGGGATCTTGTCTTGCCATCCTGAACGCTGAACTACTACCTCCGTGCGGTGTAGATACTTGACTAGTGCTTCCTGAACTAGCTCCTCTAGTTGTTGTGCCTTGTGTAGATGTACTTTCTACTATCTTTCTTCTCCCAAAAGTTTAGTTGTCTAAATGGTGGTGTTCTCTTTGGTGTATTAGCCGCACATGGGTTTATGGGTTCCACACTGACATTAATATGGATATGATTGATGCATTCTCTTTGTGTTCTTGGACCTCTTGTCTTCCTCTCATATGTTTCATGCAATATTTCCTCAATCTGCTTCACAACCTGAAGATCCTCTACCTCTTTCTCATCACTCACCAAGCCTTCCCTTGCGGCTACGACTCTCTTCTTGGTATTCACCTTGTATTGGTAGCGTATTCCTCTACGCGTCTTTCCAGTTGTCGCTATGATCCACTTGAGCTGGTCGTCATCCATCATGATTGGGTCCAAGGGTTCCTCCTTATTTCCCTTATCCTTTCCTCCTTCCATTTCTCCTCTTTTTGTTAGTGCTTCCCCCCTTCCCTCATGCATGCAGGGAGGTTTAGTTGTCTGACTCCATTGTCATTACCCCTTTATTGTATAATAATATCTTAATAGAAGTATACATCGATCTAATATACCTTCCTTGAGGCCCACGTAGAAACTCTTTCTCCACTGCGTTGTACGACTTCGTTGTATCTACTGCAAACTCTATTATAAAGCTTGCTACAATACTGTCGAGCCAAAAATCTACTGTGCAGGTGAATTTTTTGTTCACCTATTGTAACTGCTCAATTTGTACTAGGGTCCACTCTAGCTGTTGAATCCAGTTCGTTGCATGGTTATCCTTCAACCTTAGTATCCACTCCTGCAATAAGTGTGGAAAGTCACAGAAAAAGACTTCATGCAAATCAGTAAACACATATTTCTCAAGATATTTGCACGGTGTTACTCTAGGGTTTCTGTTATCTTTCTGCGCAAACTCCAACTTCTTTGTCTTCAACCAGTTTTCGATCTCTGTTTTTGTGGGATTTCGTGGTCTCAACATCCCCTTCTAGTGGCTCATTCTGTTTCACCTTCTCATCCGCTTCAGTATCCTCTTAAGCCTCCTACCATAGATCTTACGTATCTTTTAACAGATCTTCACCAGATCCCATGTACTCAATCCTCTACTGTTCCAACCAATGACAACAAAACCATTTGTTGATTACTATTCTTCTATCCGAGTTTATAATATGATTGATTGAACCAGGGTTCATGTCTGTTCAGGGTTCCAACAAAGCCTCTAAAACTATCGGCCCTCCTGGTAAACCAGAAGGCAACACAGGGCACATAGTGCATTGCGTCGTCTCACCTGAGATAGTCTTAATGGGTGGCTGCAATAATCATGTGTTTGTAACCTAGGATTGAGTGGGGATCTGAGGATTGTAAGCTGAGAGTTCTATTTTAACTTATTAACGCAATACAATGTCATTTACGATTATGCAAGAAATATAACAATTCATTCATTTAGCATATCAATAACTATTGAAGACAATAAAGAAACACATGCATTCAGTCACATAACATAGGTTTTACTGTGGTTCACCCCCTCCTGGGCTACGTCCACAAAGATATGGCTCTTAGCTGTTTTATTATAGTAATTCCAAAACTACAACACCCACGCTTTACAACTCTTCTCAGTTGGGTTGAGATCTATTACGAGGCAAACTAGATCGCACTAGGATCCTCAGCCTGTGATCTAACCCTCAAGATCTACCCTCCTTACTCCTCCCCATCTCAACAACTTACCACATTAGGTTGTATATCAAATATTACATCTCATCTGCTAATTCTCAAAACATGACTTCTCCTCTAGACTCTCTATCACAACCAACTTACCAACAAAAAAACACAACTACCCCTCTATGATACCTATGTATCTATATTTATATGTATGTTGGCTCGCCAACCATTACAATACATTGAAAAAACCCTAACCCTAACGTCGTTAGGTCTTCCATGCATGTGAAAGTGTTGCTCTTCCTTCCAGCTGTCGCTTCCCTCGTGCGTGTGCTCTTTACCAAACTATCCTTTCTTTCCGTTTTGGCTTGCTTCCAACAATTATCTCCTTAACATTGTTTTTCATCAACCTTGCTTTAGCTTGTCAGTGAAAGAAAGCCATGTTTTTGTCACCCAACTTGAGTCACAAGCTTCAAGATTTGAGTCACCACATTTCCTCTTTCTCTCTAAGCACCTTGTGAATTTTACAAAAAGTCATATTCTCCATTTTTTTCATTTCATTGGTTATATCTTCGACCTCCATTTGTGCTTGAATGGATGCTAGCAGGTATTTTAATTTCTTTTTTTCTACTATCAGAGAGCTATAGGATAACTTTAATCATTCTTTTAGTGCTAGCTTAACTTCCTTCAACTTATGTTCCCAAATAAACACGAGGGAGCCTACAATCCAGATTTGTGAAGCCTCTAAAATTTAACCATGGATATTGAAGCCATAAAGGGTTGAAATGAAATGGCAGTGTGGTAGTGACCCAAATTCCGGAGAAACTTATATGTGCAAAGCAATGGGCTTGTGGTCAAAGGCTACTGATGGAATGATTTTTGATGAAATGATGTGATCCCAGAGAAGGAAATTTCCATGCACTAGAAAATGGTCAAGCCTCACTACTATATGTGTTGGCCTAAGTTTCCTATTCGACCAAGTAAATTTCCCTTTGTTTGACTTGATGTCCCATTTTCTCTTGAAAGGGATCTGTGATAACACTCTCTTCCATTTTCTCTTTGTTATTTAGGATTACATTGAAATCCCTTGCAATGATTATGTTGCAAGAGTATTAATGTTTCTTTTAAAGCGAGAAGAGTGTTCTAGGAACTTTTTTTTTTCTATGTAAGAAGTTGGCATATACACATTGAAGATGTTCACTCGTTTCCCTGAGTGTTGATGTATAAAACTTGATAAAATCTAATGTTGAGTCTGAGATATGAGAACCAAATGTAGTGAGGAGCAATTCTAGAGAGTACAAAGACCCCCAAAATCTCCTTATGAGTTGGACATTGAGCGTTCACTCTTATTCGATTGTTGCTTGCCTATTTTCAAGGCTTCAGAGGTCACCAAATTGGCCTCCCAGAGAAGAAGGATGGTAGGTTTTTCAGATCTGATTAAATCCCTCATTTCTTCTTCTTGATCTGACTACCCTATCCTTGGCAATTCTAGGAGACTATATTCATTATTTAACTTGATGTTTGTGGCTATCAAGTTATCCTGATCGCCCGCCCATAAACTATTGATGCATAAAGGTACATGTCTTCTCAAGAGAAATGTTTGGGAGATCCACATTCGGAATAACAATCTGCCTAATGAAGTGGCTTCCAGTTTCTCTTATGCGTGGCATCACGGCTCGTTATGGTATCAAGAGGCCATTGTTGGGCCCACTAGAACTAAAGAATAAAGCGGTAAAGACTCCTGTATTGGACGTCGAAGCCATGGATAAGATTAAAAATGGACAGATCAAGGTATTCTTTACTTGCACTATACGTATCCCAATTTTGTTACGATAATCAGACCTTGTTACATAGGACACACATCAATGGACTAATCATACCTTGTTACATAGGACACACATCAGAATTTAGCTCCGTCCCCTTCCTCAACAGGGAGCTCATGCTGGAGAAACCGAGAGCTTGTAAAAGGATGGAAAAAAAATGCATGAATAGAGTTTTAATTCCAGAACTGTGCCCACATGTCCGTCCTCCATTCATGTGTAATTGATTTTTCCTTCCAGATGCTTCAAGGCATGTTTTGACGGCTCATCCACCTCTGGTTGAAGTCTCTATAGGTATGGGTGAATTCCATGGCCGTGAATTCCTTTGTGAGGGCCTTCAGTAGCTCTTTCCAGAACATCAAAGCCATGACTTGAGGGTCACATTTCTGATTCAGTTAGTGTTATAACCCTAAAATTCACCATGTCGGTATGTCAGACCAGCACCATGCCTCTTCTTCCTAGCAAAGCCATCTTTGAGTATTTCGAAACCACTTAAAACAAACAGCAGCCCTAACTTCTCGCGGAAGACAGCCTGCTTGTCCTCTTCTTGCCTTGTGATTATCCGACAGCAAAATAGCCGAGTACCCAACAATGATACCAAAATCGGGGAAGTTTCATGAGACCGCGAGGCTTTTTGTGGGTCTTTGAAACTCTCCGCCATGCATGGTAGAGAGTTCGACTAAAACCCTAACTCTTCCTAGCCTATAAAAGGGAGGGTGGGGGTACTAATCAAAGGAGGAAAATCGCAGTAAAGGAAACTCTGCCAAAATTGCCAACCCTATTATTGTCCACACCACGGCGCCTCAAGCTTTGGGAAGAAACTCGGAAAGCCGGCGGTTGGAGGACAAAAAGAGAGGAAGAGCCCAGGATGGGAATGGAGTAGACGTTGGCCAGAGCCTGAGAAATCAATCATTGTAAGTTGGTTTATATTGAAGAGTTAATGAAAAGATACTTTCCCGTCCACGACGCACATGAGTCTCATCTGTGATATTTGATTTATGTTTTTATCTCTAACCCTATAATAGATCCCGGTAGCATGCATGCATGGTATTGTGCCGGGAAGCTTTGTGGAAGAACACTTGACCGACGAGGACTTGAAACTCGCGGAGGATCTACTTGGTAGGTCGGGAAAAAGGTTGGTTTATTCTTCTATGCGAAGGGGTTTGGTCCGGGTAGAAGGTCAAAAGTTAAGTCTTGGTCATGATACAGCGTATAAGCTTAGAGCCAGCTTATTAGTGGTAAGGGTAGAATACCCAGCGAGTTAGTTTATGATAATCACTTGAATCCGAACACATGCCAGGTCATAGATGTGTAGATGGTTCAAGGTTAAAAATACTAAACTCGATACGGTATTCGAGCTTGGGTCACAATTCAACATCCAATACTTTTGTGTGATTATTAACCACCGATGATTCCTCTGCGATTTCCAAGGTTAAAAATGCCCAAACTCCCAAAAGTTCGGCTCTGGTATTCGAGCTTGGGTCACAATTCAACATCCAACTATACTTTGTGTGATTATTAACCTCGATGATTCCTCTTTCTCCACTAGTCTGCCCACTCCTTTGAGCAACCCCATCAAACCATGCAGTTGGTCTTCCCTTGTTTAGTAGTGGAGGAATTTTTGGCTTCCCAGTAGTTTTTGTTGTTATCTGTATTCTTCCTATCCATCCAGCCTAGAATCCTGTGGACCACCAAGACTTTTGAAGCCCGACTTTCCTAAAAAATTAACTAGATTTCTTTCCAACCAGATCTGCCAACAAACTATCAATGGTAGCATGAACCAACTTGGATGACTCCCACACCAGTTTTTGAAACACCCTTGCAAATTGAAACTCGTTCAATCACCAATTACATTTAGCATTTCTATCACTTCCTTCCATAGCTGTTTGGTAAAGTTGCAATACAACATCAAGTGTAAGGTTGATTCTGAGTCTTGTTTGCAGAGGACAGAAAAGTCTGAGACAAGCTTCCCTCCTTTTTGCAAATTTTCCCAAGTGAGAATCCTGTCCTCCAACAACAACTAGGTAAAGAGTTTAATTTTTGGTGTCAGGTCCCACTTCCAGAGGGAATAGTGCCACTAGTTTTTGTTGTGATTCCAAATATTTTTCGCTATGGCATCGTAGGCATTTTTTGCAGTGATGTTACCTGATGCATTTCCTCCCGTCCAAATTAACTCGCCCGAGGAGTCTGTCAAATAGATGCATGCATGATACAAGGCTTTGCAGAAGCTGTCCCATTCTGCTACTTCCGTGCCTACCAACCCCAACTCTGAGTCTGATTTCCAGTGAGCCATAACTACAACTTGTCTACCCCAATCTGTTATCTAATATAATTAGTGGCAACCCTTCAATCTGAGAGAATCTCCGAGGCCTTGTGATAAAAAAAAACTCTTTTTCATTCCAAGTATCATGTCTTCTCAAGGTCTTATGGACATGCCAGAGACTGTCTTCCAAGATGTCCACTATTGCACTACTTGAAAGGATTTTGGGAGGCTTCTCCATGAATTTGAAACTTTTGTTGTGTTCACAGAGGTGCTTCTTAGCCAAGTCACCACCAAAGTGGAGGGTAAATATTTATCCTTTAGTACCCTGTGCCATAGTCCATCCTTCATCATACATCGCCACAAGATGTTTGTTGCCAATGCCCTACTAAACCAGAATAAGTTCTTTATACCCCAACCTCCAAAGGCTTTTGATTTTGCAAGATCATTCCACTTACAAATATGAACATGTTTTTGTATCCCACCACCCGGCCACAGGAAATTAAACATCAACCTTCTGATTTTGTTTAGGACATAAATGGGGAAATTTGTTATAGCCAACCAGAACACAGGAAAGCTCTCTAACACTGATTTGACAAGTACGTACCTTTCGCCCAAAGATAACCAACGATGACACCAATTTCCTATCCTTCATTCAAATTTCTGGATAAGCCATCTCCAATCCTCTACACGGTAATTTGTCGGCTTTAAATAAAAACCTAGATAACAAAAGCTAGGTTTAGCTCCACAAAATTGAAGGGGAAAATTGCGTTATAGTTGTCTAAGTCCTGTTCCTGCAGTCCCAAGAAGTGAAAATAAGTTTTGTGTGGGTTTATGACTAGTCCCGATGCTTTACAGAAAAAGAGACATAATATAATCAATTTCCTTCCAATCTGATATATGTGCTCTGGTCATAATCAATACATCGTCCACAAAGAATAAATTAATGAGCTTGATAAGTCTTGAAGTCTTTATCCCAGTAATTTTTCCTTCATATTGTGCTTGCTTGAGCATTAAGCTAGGTCCCTCCATAACCAAGATGAACAATAAAGCAGATAAGGGGTAGCCTTGTCATAGCCCTCGACCACTTCAGAAGAAAGGGGAAGGCCCACCATTTACCAAGACCACGAAAGAAGTTGTATTGACACAACTCATAATCCAGTTTGTAATCATAAGACTAAGGCCCATCCTTAACAATATCATCCAGAGAAAGTCCCAATTTGCACAGTCATATTCCTTATGGAGATCCAACTTCAAGATTAGAGCTTTTTTTTGTTTTTGTTTTAAAGTTGTGTAAGCATTCTTGTGTTGTTCCCACTGCATCCAAGATTTTCCTACCTTTTAAGAACCCAAGATGATCCACTGATAAAGTCTTTGAAAGGAACAATTTCAGTCTATTTGTAAGAGTCTTTGTGATAATTTTGTATACCAGATTGCATAGTGCTATAGGTATGAAATCCCCAAAGCTGGAGGGCTTATCCACCTTGGGTATGAGAACTAAAAAAGGCACATTTAAATACCTTACCATCGATCCAGTGCTTCTTGACTCCTCCACAACTTCCATAATGCCATCCCCGATCAGATAAAAAAAATGGAGAAAAAATTCCACCATCCACCTGTCCGGGCTAGGACTTTTGTCCTTAGCAAAGTTCTTGAGAACAAAAAATAATTCATTGACTGTGCAAGATTTTTCGACTTTTGAAAACAATAAATTAAGATATTGAACACCTCATAAGTTTATATGTATCTTATTTTTATTTAATGTATATATAACATAGATGATATGTGTTTGGAAAGCAACCAATAGTTTTTTCTTTCTAAAAAAGATAGCTTAATCTGTTAAAAATACCCTAAATAAGTTATCTTTTAGAAAGGATGTATATTTACTTTGTAAAAGACCCTTAAAAAGCTATCTGGAATACCTATAGGTACTTTTTCTTTAATAAAATTACTATATTTTTTTTCCAAAAAAATATATATAAATTCAATAATTATTGTTTTAATCTTGCTTTATACTCCTCTACTCTAGTATTTTGTATTTTACTAGAATAGAATATCACTTTATCCTATCATAAATGATCCAAATATATAGCCGCATGAAAGTTCAGTAACTTCAATGATGTTATCTCCAACATGATTGTGCTGACTCATGTAATTTTATTATCTTTAATAAAACTACTAGATTTAAAAAAAAAATTAAAAAAAATCAATAATTATTATTTTAATCTTGCTTTATACTCATCTAGTATTTTGCTAGAATAGGATATCACTTTATCCTACTACAAATGATCCAACTATATAGCCGCATGAAAGTTCAGTAACTTCAATGTTGTTATCTCCAACATTATTGTGCTTGGTTCTTCTTTTGCAATCCCCCTTTTGAAAAATTGCTCTACCTCTTAACTCCAATATATTAGTCTTAGTTTTAGTTCACCAATAAATTTTGTTACAAACATCTTGATTTTTGAACATTGCATGTGGAAGGTTTCAATGGGACTTTCGACTATGAAAATTTTCAACATTAGACTATATACTATTATTCCTTTAAGTTCATTAGGCTTTTTAACATTCAATTATGTACTACTATTCGTTCCTTTAGGTTTATTAAGTCCCAATGTACTACTATTCGTTCCTTTAGGGTTCTTGATTTTGATTTTTCCTTCATTCTTAACCCCATATTTGAATCTTCCTCTACCTCCTCTTTTAACATGCACTCTTTTTTGAGCTATTTATGTATTCACCGGATATATATTTTCATGCACTCTTCTTTGAGTCATTTATATATTAAATGTATATATATTTTCTTTCATATTTTTTGACGTGTGTGTTTTACCTCATACATATTTTTCTTTTAATGTTCCTTTTGTTGTAGGTACGAAGTTTGATTAGGATGGTAGCCCCTATAAGTTAATAATTATTGTTGTAAATATTGCATTAGATTATGATGATGCATCTAATGAAATGCCCGACTTTGTATACAAAATATGGTTATCCAAAAACCTTTTAGAATGCTTAAATATTCCAAGTACACTGCAATGAGAAAAGAGTTTATTTTCATAATTTACAAAACAAGCAACCAAAATGTTGAATGCTCTAAATCATCCTCGTAATCATTAGAGCTATATTCCATACTTTCCACCCATCTACATTCAAACTACTTGACAAATTAGTTTAAGTAGGATCATTAAAAACTCATATGAATTCTCATTTCATTAATTTGTTATCAGTGCAACCAAACAAAGTTTGAATGAATAGCATAGTAACCACTTAAATATATCGGAAACATAGATTCAATATAATGACTATGTTTAGCCTAAATTTGTGCTACTTGATGAACATTCCTAATTGTTATCTCCTCAAATAACACAGTCAAATTTGTTTATTTTAGGTGATAGGAAGTCATTGAAAAATACATTTCTAAATTTTTTAAGGTTCATTTTTTAGAGCCTTTGGTTTGTAATAAAGTTTGAAAAACATTTGATTTGGTTTTCCCTTCAAAAAAATCAAAACTCAGGTTTCGGTGGCTAAGCGCCTTTCCAAAAGGGCTTCTAAGCCACCGAAAGTGCAGAAAAATCTGTTTTTTACTGTGCCGAGTCATCATTTTCAAATGATGATTCTGAGCGACTGAAGAATCTTTTTTAGAAACAGGAGGAATTTTTTGTTTCTAACACATCAAATAACAATAACCTCTCTCATTTTTCCTACAGGTGTCATAGATTGGGAGATTCAAATTCATCTTTGAGCCCTAATTTTCGGATCTTAGAATTTCCCTGTTTGACACATGTTTTTGAAATGCAGATCACAGGCAACTGAAAATGAATATCAAATAACTGAGAGATGTTTTTTCTCACAACAAACCAATATACAAAAGCCTCTTCCAGTTTTTACACATTAGTTTTGGTTTGAGAGATATGGGTAAATCTTTGAGCAGCATATTTCCAGAAATTTCTGTTTTTTCCAGCCACCTCACAAATTCGAATTTGAGATAGGAGAAGAGGTTATCAGATCCATCTTTTGAGGATCTTTAAACTGTTTGTAAAGGATATAAATCCAAGAACATTTGATGAACAAAGGGTTCGATTTTGAGTTCTAAACTATACTTCTATTGTGATAGAGATTCTTTTTATAATATGTTCAGCCTGCAAGCTTCTTTCACTGTTATTGTCAGATCTTATTTTCTCTTTCTGTTATATGCTTATGAGTTGAATTATATTCTTTATCTATGTTTACATAGTCCATTGGTGACTGTCATCTCACTATCTGATTAGTAAGCAAATGATCATAAGTATTTATTGCTGATTTGTTAGCCCATCATATCTATTGTTTTATAGACATATGTTCTAGTTAATTGATTAGTCTCTTTATACATTTGATTCACCTATCTGATAATAGATCTTGAAGGCCTTGCATTGTTTGAATATCCTTAGACAGTCTTGTGATACAATCCAGTAAGTTAGATATTCATCTTGATCCAGACCCACACCCATTATAAGAGAAAATAGTTACAAAAATGTTAAGTTACCAGGCATCTTTGAGATACAGCCTAGGAGAGTTTCCTGGAGTGATAACAAATTGGCGTCGTTGACGGGGAGAGGAGATTGAAGATCAACTTCCCTGGGAGATGACATAGTTTTAGCTTTTGATGATAGACAAAGGTTGGACATCATATTGGTTGTAATCTTCTATCTGATGACTCCATAAATGATGAATTCAGTGGCGACTCCACTGTCTTCAAATGTCAAAGGAATTTGCTGCTCTTTTGGCTAGGAGGTTTGCACCTCTTAACTTTTCTGCGATTCCTGGTTTCCCACATCTAGTACCTTTTATGGATATTTGGGGAGACTACCTTCCACGGTTCAGAGAAGCGAAAGAGGATAATCCTTCAGATCACCTCATCAGATTTCATCAATGCATGGCTCAATTACATATACATGATGAAGATGTGCTCATGAAGATGTTTTTCTATTCATTGGAGGGTGATGCACATATGTAGTATTTCTCATTAACTTCTTCTAGTATTTCATCTTTGAAATAGTTTCACAGAGTATTCCACGAGCATTGCAAAAGGTATTTTTCTCAGGAACTTCTGTTTGAGCATTGTTGTGAGGAGTTTCATTTAGATATTCAACATATTGTTTCTTCTAGTAGGGAGGATGAAAGTGGATATATTAATGAAGATACATATATGGATGAAGTTCAAGTTCTTTTTATTACTACTTCTCATGAAGAAGATCTACCAGAGAATATTGATGATTTCATTACTGAGGATGCTTTAGATGAACCTGTTGATTCAAATCTAGATGAACAGGATGATAATGATAAGGAAAGAGGATATGTTGTTTCAGATTTGTTTCAAATCCATACTGCTGATAATTCTATGCAGAAAGCTTCATCTTTTCCATTTGGATTCTATCTTGATGTTCCCATATGTGATGAATATGATAAAGGGGAGCAGAAAGGATTATATCATAAATTGATGATGCCTTTTTCTCCGTCAGTTGTTGAGCAACCATATTTGTACGTGTTTAAAGATCCAGTTGTAGCCTTGATGGAATCATATATTTCAAATCAATTGAAAATTTTAAACTTCATTATCCCACCAGCACTCCCGGGTGAGTTTTCTTTCTTGAATAATTTTTTATCACTGCTAATATGTTTTAGACATTGTCTAATGATGAGTGATAGAGACATGCTCATCTCAGTTTTGAAATTTCTTGAATGGTTACCGTGGAAGTTCGCCTTTACTTAACCAAATTTCAGATTTAGTTAGAAGTAGGAGTAGGCAACTGAATAAGCTCTTCATATGAGCAAATAGATTGCTTTCAGTTTTCTTAAATAAGCAAAGCTTCCTGGGGACTTTCACATTATGCTAACCTTTCTCGAGACAATGGCCTTGTGCCCATTGGGGAGCCAAAGATTCTGCTGGATAGAGACCATTTCAATGATAAAAACCTTGAAGTGGCAGAGAAAGTCTGGACTGAGGTTTTCTTCTACTTGGAAGAGAAAAATGTGTTTTTCGAGGGAATTTTGTTAAAACCCAGTATGGTGACTCCTGATGCTGAGCACAAGGAGAAAGAAATCCCACAATAGGTTGCACATCACACTCTTGAAATGATTAGGATGATGGTGCCACGAGCATGGAAGTCCAATGGCATCTGTAGGCTCTTTTTCTTAACGGTGGAATAATGATTGTTTTTGGGTTTTGATCAAATAATGAGCATTTTATGCAGGCATGAAGAACTTGAAGGTAGCTACCAGACTCTATAGAAGCAAAGTGTTGAATTAACTCAAACACCGAGCATATTTTCCATATTTTCCAGGTATCATCGCCAGCAAGAAGAGAAAGGGGAATGCAACGTTCAATCAAAGAATCTGCAAAAGATTAGAGTGTTAACACAAAGAACATCTGATCAAATCAAAGAAAAAGGACATTCTCTTACTACATATAAATGTGCTGATTGAATTAGAGGTCTGATGATATGAAAACATATAAGCTCGATGTTGTCCAACAATGGTGAGGCAGAAAGAAATGCATTTCTGCAATTTTGAAAGCCCTCCTTTTCGGTGGCTATTTCAGTTTGCACAACTGTCCTTAGCCACCGAAAGCAGAGCTTTCGGTGGCTTATAGGTTATAATTTTGGCTCTCTTAGCCACCGAAAGCACATAATAGGGCATAATGCTACTATTTTTGCACAGATATGAGTTCCCTTGATCCGAATGCCACAAGGATAGTTCCAAATGATAGATAATAATTAAATTCATCATTATCAAGGTTTTTTATTTTATTTTGGAGGTTCTTAGTCAAGGTGGATCTCAAACAAGTGATAATAGCAGTGTTAGTTCTAGTCAAGTGCCACCCCCACCTATTCATCCAATGCATGGATTTTTCAACCTATATTTTGCCTCCCAGACCTCTTACTAATCCATATGGAACATTATAAATGGCTATGACTTRACAAGTGGATATATAAAGCTTGGTGGTACAATTTTTGGAAATGGTTATAGCAGGTTGCAACAGAGCATGAGGAAATTGTAGCAGAGCCAGATCTTCAAGGAGCAGTCCCAGCTGGAAAACAGATGACAGAGTATGCAGATTTGCCTTCACCTACACCTAAGGAAGAGCAGGAGCTGCAAGATGATGAGGCATCAACCAACAAGCCCAAATTGTGAAAAATCAATCAAATGCTAAGACAAGCATATGATCTCTGACTCCTTGACAGAGAAGTTAAGACTAGTAATCAAATTTTGATAGAAAGAGATATTGAGTTGTATGATTCTCACAAAAGGATTACTAAACAATATGATAAGCTGGAGAAAAGGAACCAAATGTTGATTCTAGGTTGTACAGGAAGATCATGCTACTAATAATCAAAATGATGCCTCCAAGACCTAAGGCACATATTTCTCTGAAACCCTAGCAAAGGCAACAACTAGTTTTGTGTATGTACCAGACGCATTTTCCCAGAATGATGAAGAACCAAACACTGTTCAGGATGCTGCAGCCTCAGAAGAACAATCCTGAGGAAAAAATAGCATTTTTTATGCTAGGAACGTATGGAAAAAGAGAGAGGGTTTTGGATTTCCAACCTTACGTATGGGGTACAAAACAAACAATAGATGAAGCATTAAGTGAGCAAGGTGGGAAACAACTTGTTCCATTGGGCCTTGGTGATGATTATCAGTTATTGCGAGATGAAGATGATCAACCTTCAAATGCTACACCTTATACGACAACAATACCTCAGTATCGGGTAGAAATTCACGATCCTTCGGTTCTGCTTTATGGGGAAACTTATGCAAAGTAGAATGGTCAAGCCATTTATGATATTCATCACCCTTGCCGAGAAAATAGAACTTCATACACCATTTTATGACCATTCTTGCATCCATTTGGAATTTGATATCTCAGACACTGGCCTTATGTATGAGACCGAAGATCATGTTGGTGTATATGCAAAAAACTTAAATGAAAATGTGGAGAAAACTGCAAAGTTGCTAGGCTACCCACTAGACACAATAATTTCAGTCCATGGTAACAAAGAAGATGGTATGCCTCTTGTTTGAAGCTCCTTGCCACCACCTTTACCTGGTCCATGCACTCCGTAGATTGCTCTTTCTCGTTATGTAGATTTATTGAATCCTCCTTGGAAGGTTGCCTTGGTTTCATTGGCTAGTCATGCATCTGGTCCAGCTGAAACAAAAAGTTGAAGTTTCTTTCATCACCCACTGGAAGGGACGAGTACTCCTAATGGATTACTGTGATTCAAAGAAGTATTTTAGAAGTAATGAAAAAGTTTCAATCTGCAAAACGACCTCTCAGTGTCTTCTTTGCAACAATTTCCCTGCATCTACAACCTCGATATTATTATATTCCCTCTTCTCCAAGGTTCAGATTTTAGCTCTCTAGTCACCGAAAGCACAGAGAAGGGAAGAATGAAACTCTTTTTGCACAAATCCAAGTTTTATCATCCTAAAGGGTATGGGGATGATTTACAAGTTAAGGTTATTATTAAGAGGATTTGTTTCAATGTGTTGTCCCTGTTTTGGAGGTGCCAACAAGGTAAAAGAGATAAAGTTTGTTGCATATTAATGACAGAAGAATGACTTGTTTTCCAAGGTAGCATTCTTGACTTATCCCACAGTCTAGGGAGATCTGCTGCAGCTGTCGAAGACATGAAGACTATCCAGATAATAGCTACAGGTTTGCAGGGGATCAGTTGCACAGGCCAAATGACTCCATAACCCAATGGTAAAGGCTACAGGCAAGTTATAGGTTTGCAGAAGATCAGTTGCACAGGCCAAATGACTCCATAACCCAACAGGAAAGGCATTATAGATGAGTTTCTTGAAACCTCGTAGGGAGGCTTTCATCCCCAGAAAGAGCCAGATGTTATCTCCTCAAATAACACAGTCAAATTTGTTTATTTTAGGTGATAGGAAGTCATTGAAAAATACATTTCTAAATTTTTTAAGGTTCATTTTTTATAGCCTTAGGTTTTTAATAAAGTTTGAAAAACATTTGATTTGGTTTTCCCTTCAAAAAAATCAAAACTCAGGTTTCGGTGGATAAGGGCCTTTCCAAAAGGGCTTCTAAGCCACCGAAAGTGCAGAAAAGTCTGTTTTTTACTATGATGAGTCATCATTTTCAAATGATGATTTTGAGGGACTGAAGAATATTTTTTAGAAATGGGAGGAGGTTTTGGTTTCTAACACATCAAAGAACAATAACCTCTCTAATTTTTCCTACAGGTGTCATATATTGGGAGATTTGAATTCATCTCTCAGCCCTAATTTTCGGATCTCAGAATTTCTCTGTTTGACACATGTTTTTGAAATGCAGATCCTAGGCAACTGAATACGAATCTCAAATAACTGAGAGAGGTTTTTTCTCACAACAAACCAATATACAAAATCCTCTTCCATTTTTTACACAACGGTTTTAGTTTGAGAGATATGGGTAAATCTTTGAGCAACATATTTCCAGAAAATTATGTCTTTTCCAGCCACCTCACAAATTCGAATTTGAGATAGGAGAAGAGGTTATCAGATCCATCTTTTGATAATCTTGAAACTGTTTGTAAAGGCTATAAATCCAAGAACATTTGATGAACAAAGGGTTCGATTTTGAGTTCTAAACTATACTGCCATTGTGATAGAGATTCTTTCTATAATATGTTCAGCCTGCAAGCTTCTTTCACTGTTATTGTCAGATATTCTTTTCTCTTTCTGTTATATGCTTATGAGTTGAATTATGTTCTTTATCTATGTTTACATAGACAATATTGTGATACAATTCAGTGAGTTAGATATTCATCTTGATCCAGACCCACACCGATTATAAGAGAAAATAGTTACAAAAAGGTTAAGTTACCAGACATCTCTGAGATACAACCTAGGAGAGTTTCCTGGAGTGATAACACTAATGATCATATTAATTTAAAACCTAATGATCATATTAATTGAAATCCTGATGTGTACGGTTATTTTTTACCTCTAAAGTTGGTTTAAATTTGACCAAATTGCAAAGGTTTCTAATTTACTTAGCCACATAAGTTCAGGCACTCACAAGTTCATATTGAACTTCAAACCTATACTTTAATTCACTAAATTACCATAATTTGTTAATGGGTGGGGATTATAATGGGTTTGGAATGTAGGGAAGCAAGACTGATAACCTGATTGAATATTGCTTGTAAATTCATATTAACATAAGAACACAAATAAAACTCACTAACCAATGACTCAATGTATTCCACAAAAACCTCTTTGTATCTCACTTACCAATGACTCAATGTATTCCACAAAAGCCTCTTTGTATCTCTCATAGGTTTGTTGTGAGTAGTCATAGGTTTATTTCTATGTACACATACTGCAAATAGTTATGTAATAAAGGTTAAGCCTCATTCACTTGAAAGTTAAAAGTTGAATGAGGCTTATATGCTAAGCCTCATAATCATCAAAACTATATTCCATACTTTCCACCCATCTACATTCAAACTACTTGACAAATTAGTTTAAGTAGGATCATTAAAAACTCATGAATTCTCAAATTTGTTATCAGTGCAATTAGAAAAAGTTTGAATGAATAGCATAGTAACCACTTAAATATATAAGAAACATAGATTCAATATAATGACTATGTTTAGCCTAAATCCGTACTACTTGATTAACATACCTAATGATCATATTAATTGAAATCCTGATGTGTACGGTTATTTGTTACCTCTAAAGTTGGTTTAAAGTTGACCAAATTGCAAAGGTTTCTAATTTACTTAGCCACATAAGTTCAGGCACTCACAAGTTCATCTTGAACTTCAAACCTATACTTTAATTCACTAAATTATCATAATTTATTAATGGGTGGGGATTATAATGGGTTTGTAATGTAGGGAAGCAAGACTAATAACCCGATTGAATATTGCTTGTAAATTCATATTAACATAAGAACATAAATAAAACTCACTTACCAATGACTCAATGTATTCCACAAAAACCTCTTTGTATCTCACTTACCATTGACTCAATGTATTCCACAAAAGCCTCTTTGTATCTCTCATAGGGTTGTTGTGAGTTTTCGTAGGGTTATTTCTATGTACACATACTGTAAATAGTTATGTAATAAAGGTTAAGCCTCATTTGCTTGAAAGTTAAAAGTTGAAAGATTTGAATATCGAGATTACAACAAAGAATAAGCTAAAGAGGGCGTAGAGATATTTACCAAATGATACGTATAAAGCAATGCATATTTATTTGCAGTTAATGGCTGCTCTGATATTCCCTCCAAGATGTTATGTAACTTTGCAATACCCTTGAGCATATGATTCCATCATTACTCCAGTTCTATAATATTGCGATCACCCATTCTCATTTAACTTTTATTTAATACCAGAAAATTCTACTATGTAATGATGCTTGTGCCCCATGCCTGTTGTTCTCCTAGGGCCGATAAGTAATTTTGTGTAATGCCTACTTCTGCAAGACTACATGGAGAATAATAATATCATCATCCTCTATGCAGAAACTAAAAGACCATGTTATAACCTACTTCAGACGAATGAGCAAACCTATTTTTTTTTCACAACCTTCGATACCAACCTGTTATGTAAGACCTTTTCTCTTAAAATAAAATATAGAATTTAATCATACTTTAATCACAATTACAAATGAATTTAGGTGCTGCTAATTTCACGCAATGTTGTATTCAGTGAAATAT
Organism: Picea sitchensis; assembly: GCA_010110895.2. Lineage (NCBI taxonomy): Eukaryota > Viridiplantae > Streptophyta > Pinopsida > Pinales > Pinaceae > Picea > Picea sitchensis. Next base: position 52,486 of record SNQJ01S0025112.1, read on the forward strand.
AGGCACTATCTGAATGTTGATAGGCCACTATTTTTCTGCAAATATAACAGAAGAGCATTGATTGATAAAAAATTACTACGTTGTAACTTGTAATACTCACGTTCACCTTTACATTATGTAAGTAAATTTTGTAGTTCCAATGAAGATTAGACGCATGCATTCCATTTCAGGAAAACAAACTGCTAATAGTACCTTAATGGTATGAGAGTGGTGACGTTGTGTAAATATTTGATTAAAGTCCATTTAAATCAATTTAGTTTAGATTATATAGTTCTGCCACATCCCATCTTAAAACTTCTGGAACAACTAAAGCGACTGACCGTCTGATACTTAGGAGTTTTAAAACATTGGAAATTATGAAAAGTTCATTCTCTTATGGCTAGAGAAATGAGACTGACTATCAGAACTAGTCCCCAAATACTAATATACCTTTTTCTCAAGGTACCCACTTGTTGCATTAAAATAAAGACGAAAATAAAACCAGGTCAGAAAACTCGACATAATCATGATAATCACCATAAGGAATTAGTTTTTATAAGAGACAATTTTCACTCCATGCTTATCTGCATGCATGTTGAAGACCAACAAGCTACCCAAAACAACATATGCAAGTGGAGCAACAGAAGAGTGTTAGAGATAATGCCTCATTTATGATGCATACTAGAGTTTAGGGATTGGTTTGGTTTGTTGGAGGATGTTGAGAGATTCTCTCAACCTCTCCCTCCAAGAGTGGAATAAGTTGGATCTCACTCCAACTATATATACTAGATGTATCTCTGTTTATTGTATGTAATACAATTCTATTATTGTATGATAATCTTGTGCAATGGTTGCTCTATCAGTTTCTAATTTGGTATCAGAGCTTGGCTGGGATTAATCCCTCACGGGAATGCCCAGGAGAATGTGAGAGATGTATGTTCTAATATGTTGTACATATGTAGAAATAGCTTAGCATAGGTGTGTGAAGAGTGTTCTGGTTCTATGACTGCGTGGGCGGGTTGGATGAAAAACCTGCTGCTCTGAGTTTCCATATGTATATTTGAGTGTGTTAATTCAACTGCATGTAAGAGAACCACAATCACTTTTATGAGTGAAATCGTTGCCTGTGTGAGCCATCGGTGGAAAGGTGACATCGTGGAGAGGATACATCAATTTACCGGCAACAAATTTAGGAGCCCTCGTCTCATTGCTGATATATCTAGCTGATGAATGAGTCTATTCCAACATCGTGTGGGCCATCGCTTTCACATTCATTTGGAAGCCGCAATAAAAATTAAAAATTGTGCGTTCAATTTTTTATGAGATGGAATTGGAGTAGTCCCAGATTCGAATTCAAATTCAATGCGAGCAATTGGATCATTTGTGGTCAATCTTCATTTCTTTCATCATCAACATCATCGAAATCTGCAACAACTGGTAGAAGTAAATTTGCATTTTTCTTCATTTTTAATTGGAACAAAAATGTAGTTCTTTATATGAGTCCAGGTGCACTCGAAAAACAATTGCCGCAGTGGTACTTCTTCTTATACCTTCCTAAGTCCAGTTTGATTCAATGGAACAACAATAGCAACAATGATGCATAATTTGTGTTGGAAGGACATGAAGATGATCCACGAATTTATTTGTTGATGGCTACTGGATCCTGTAGACTTCAGATTTATTGTGTGGCCTGATGTGTATTAGCCTTATATTTATTTTGTTTGTAAAAATTACATTATACATAACCACTCAAAGAACAAAGTGACATAATTCAAGCTTGTAGTTCTTGAGTTCTTCGGTGCCACAAGAACATGTTACTAGTTTGATTATGTCCAGTCTGTTATAAGTTGGAGACTCTTGTTGTACTTCGGTGCTCCAAGATAATCAGTTACGGGTTATCGTTGTGTTGGTTTGTGTGTAAAAACATCAAGTTGTGAAGCTGTCTGCTGAATACATTTAGTATCTAGATCATTCTCCTAGATAACTACAGATAGCCGAAAGCGAAATATTCACAGATTGAAGTGTATCCATAGGATGGTTCAGTATCAAGATTGTCCTTCGAGAGGTCGAGAAGCATCAATTCTACAAGAACGTCAAAGATGGTCAGAAGCTTTTGTACTTTAAATGTGTCAAATGGGAAGCTTGTATGTGTGGAGAAGAAAAGAGTAGAAGCCGGAAGATTCAGAGTGGGTGTAAGTGTTGATGAAGACTAGTCAAACAAAGACAAATGACAAATTTTGTAATTTTGATTTCAGTATTGTAAGTTTTCTGTAATGTAGGCATTAAGGGGGGGTGTTAGAGATAATGCCTCATTTATGATGCATACTAGAGTTTAGGGATTGGTTTGGTTTGTTGGAGGATGTTGAGATATTCTCTCAACCTATCCCTCCAAGAGTGGAATAAGTTGGATCTCACTCCAACTATATATACCTGATGTATCTATGTTTATTGTATGTAATACAATTCTATTATTGTGTGTTAATCTTGTGCAATGACTGCTCTATCAATTTCTAATTAAGAGACCCATAATAACTGGTTCATTCTCTTTCTCCATCATCGTTATGTTTGTCTATACATAATAAGACCTAATACCCATGATTTCTACAACAAGATTGGCCAACTTGAGGCACTCCCGAATGGCCCGAGTGGTGGCGACCATGTGACCTGGGAGCCAGCTGAATGCCCCTCCACTTGAATTGAATGCCATTTTTCCCATAAGCTTTCCCTTGCCTTCCATTTATTCTTTGTTCCTTAAACCCCTCTAAAACCCTTCAACACCATATCCCTGAGAAATAGAATATCATTCTCAAAACACAAATGGGCACCATATCCCTGAGAAATAGAATATCATTCTCAAAACACAAATGAGCATATAACATATGATTCTCGTGCAATATAGTGCATTACCAACAAATTGCTTTGATCATACAAGAACTAATGCAAGTTCAACCTTTAACCCATTGAGATAGTTTCCAAACTTTGGCATGACTATTCATGCAATGTTTTAGTGTGTACTCAAAACCAAAAAATAAAACCACTTTTAAGTTAATAAAACATTGAAGGACATATAGCTATTAACAATAATATAAAAAATAAAGAATTTGGTTTCGAACATACCATACCAAACCTTGTTGTACATTTTCTTTTCGCCCTGCCACTTTGTGGCTTATTTTCCTTTCTTGTTATTATATAAGTTGTTGTCTCTCAAGAAATATTTTCCTTTCTTGTTATTATATAAGTTGTTGTCTCTCAAGAAATATGTGGAATACAAGGGACTCAAAGTTTTAGTGTGTTAAGGATGAAGAAAAAATAAATAGCAATAAAGAAAAGGAGTGATCTGCTGCAATGCATGCACCAGGTCCTTTTTTCTATCAGGTGAAATTGTGGCCATCAAATACATAGAAGATCTGAAGCATTTTAGGTCGTTGGGTAATTCATGATTTCGATGTGGGTCACTCTTTTTAATTTTTAAATAATCTGAACGATGTGATGTTTTGAATAATGTGAACGTTATAATGTTTTGTTCTAAATTTACTTTCTCCTGCGAGTTCGAATATTGAACCTCTAGAATGACATCTTTTATAGTTCACATTTAACAAAGAAGGGCCTTTATGTGATTGGTATTGGGGCTGAAATTTCCCGCTAAAGCATCCTAAAGTGACCATGAAATCACTCATACAATCTCTATAATATAGCTATAGCGTATATTATGTTGATTGCAAGATCTTACTTCGTATTCAGACTTTGATAGGTATAGATGCTATGCATAGCCTTGTTAAAGACTGCTATAATTTTAATGGACATATTATAAACCTAGTTAAAATGGTTATAAACTTTGATTTGGTGCAATCAAAATAAACAAACATTTGGATTTTCATTTAATTTAATTTTTTATTTAAAAAATTAGTTAATAAAACAAACTAAAATTAATAACATAACAACTAAATGTTTATTATAATTTTATAGAATTAAAATTCCAAAGTTTTGAAAGTTAATTTAATTGATCATGGATCATCTAAATTAGAAGCATTCCTTAAGAACAACCATTTTTTAGAGAGCCAAAAATAGGTGAGGTAGGTGGGCAAAGGCCAAGGCAGACACCCATTCAATGTTGGGGCTGTAAAGGAGACCACAAGTATAGATATTGTCCTCACAAAGGTGACAAAGTGAGAGCTGTCCACAATGTACAACAATCTAAAACAATGGAGGACATGGGCATAAGTGTACCAAGGATCTATGTAGCCCTAGATAACAAACAAGCAGAGTTTCAATCACACATGATTGAAGTAGAAGGTATGATCAATAACCATAACTTTACTATTTTAATAGATTTAGGAGCTAGTCATAGCTATATAAATCCTAAGGTAGTGGAAAGATTTCTTTTGCCAAGAAGCAAGCATGATAAATCTTTGTTGGTACAACTAGCTACAGGAGCCAAGAGAAAAGTTGTTGAGCTGGTTAAATTATGTCCATTGGACATGAATGGGATAAGTAATAAGGCAGATTTGAACATCCTGCCATTGGGTTCATATGACTATCTAATTGGTATGGATTGGTTGGACCAACACCATGTTGTCTTAGACTATAATAACAAGGAATTTACTTGCCTGGATGAGGAAGGGAACCCAAGAACAATCCAAGGAATTCCTAGGGTAGTTACTGCCCGAGAGATCTCAACAATGCAGCTGAAGAAGTGTTATAGGAAGGGCTGCTAAATATTTGCATCCCATATGGAAGAAGCACCTAAGGATAAGGTGCCAAATCTGGAGGATCACTTAGTCCTGAAAGATTTTGAGGATGTGTTCAAGGAGATACCAAGACTACCCCGAAAGAGAGATATTGATTTCTCTATAAATTTGATGCCTAGAGCAAATCCAGTATCAAAGACTCCCTACAGAATGAGTACACCAGAACTGAAGGAGTTGCAAATGTAGCTTGAAGAGCTACTGAAGAAGGGGTATATACGCCCAAGTGTGTCACCTTGGGGTACCCTAGTCTTATTCGTGAAGAAGAAAGATGGGACATTGAGATTGTGCATCGACTTCAGACAATTGAACAAGGTAACTATAAAGAACAAACATCCTTTGCCAAGGATCGATGATCTCTTTGATCAGTTAAAAGATGCGAGGATATTCTCAAATATTGATCTCAGGTTAGGATATCATCAAGTAAGGATCAGAGATGAAGAAATCAACATGACCGCCTTCAGGACAAGGTATGGTCATTACAAATTCACAGTGGTGCCATTTGGGTTATCAAATGCACCAACTGTTTTCATGTGTTTGATGAATGATGTTTTCCAGGAATATTTAGACAAGTTTGTCATTGTCTTTTTGGATGACATCCTTGTATATTCCAAGTCAAAAGAATAACATGAGCATCATTTGAGGATGGTGTTACAAGTGTTAAGAGAGCACCAGTTGTATGCCAAATTGAGCAAGTGCTCATTTTATCAAAACCAAATTCACTATTTGTGGCATATCATATCCGAAGAAGGGATATCAATGGACCCTGAAAAGATTGAGGCCATTAAAGGGTGGACAACACCTAAGAATGTGACAGAAGTCAGATCCTTCATGGGTCTAGATGGATACTATAGAAGATTCATTGCAGGTTTTTCGAGAATTACTCATCCAATCACTTCCTTGCAAAGGGAGGGGGTGAAGTTTCAATGGAAAACATAACGTGAAAAGAGATTCCAGAAATTTAAGTAGTTGTTAACCAGTGCTCCAATTCTGAGGATTGCAGATCCAAATGAAGATTTCGTGGTTTGCATCGATCCATGCAAAGAAGGACTTGGAGTCCTTAGCCAGAACGGATTTGTGGTATGTTTTGAATCCATAAAATTGAAAGAGCAGGAATGACTCTATGTCACTCACGATCTGGAGTTGGAAGCCAAAGTACACGTCTTGAAGAAGTGGAGGCACTAGCTCATGGGAAAGAGGTTTGAGCTAAGGACAGACCATAATGGTCTGAAATATTTGTTTGACCATCCAACTTTGAATGCCAGGTAGAGCAGATGGTTGGAATTCCTCTGTGAGTATGAGTTTGATATTAAACACATCAAAGGAAAGGAGAACAAAGTGGTTGATGCACTCAACAAGAGAGTGCATGAACTGCATGCTACAACCATTAGCATGTATCAAACTGATCTTAAAGGCATAATTTATGAGGCTACAAAAGAAGATTTGCAGTACATGGAGTTAGTAACAAAATTGCAGCAAGAAATAATGCAACAGAAAGTTGAAGATTATGAACGAGGGAATGATGGAATTCTCTTGTACTGGAACATGATTTATGTACCCAATTCTCATGAATTGAGGAGTACGATTTTAAAAGAGATGCATATTGTACCTTATGCTGGGCACTCAGGATATCAGAAAACAGTTGTAGCAGTCAAGAGCCAATATTATTGGCCATGCATGAAGAGGGAGATTGTTGAATACATTGCTAAATGCTTGGAGTGTCAAAGGGTCAAGGCTAAACATAGCCACCAAGCTGGGTTGCTGCAGCCATTGCCCATTCCTGGGTGGAAGTGGGAAGTGGTGACAATGAATTTCATCACCAAATTTCCTAGAACAAGCAAGCAACATGATGCTATCATGGTGGTGGTGGACAAGCTTACTAACGCTGCCCATTTCATTCCTATGAAAGTTACTCACAAGGCAACTAATGTCACTGATATTTATATGAGGGAAGTAGCACACTTGCATGGAGTACCCAAGACAATTGTGTCTGACAGAGACGCAAATTTTACCTCAAAGTTTTGGAAGGGGTTATTCAAAGGGTTTAGAACAAATTTGAACTTCAACACACCTTATCACCCTGAGTCTGATGGGAAAACAAAAAGGGTGAACCAAGTGATAGAGGATATGCTAAAAATGTACGTGATGGAAAAATCATCTAAATGGGAAGATTATCTACACTTGGTAGAATCTGCCTACAACAATGGCTATCAAACATCACTGAAGATGAGCCCATTTGAGGCACTTTATGGAAGAAAGTGCAACACCCTAGTAAGCTAGGACAACCCAACTGATAGAGCAATGATTGGGCCATAGTTGCTTAGATAAATGGAAGAGAAAATGTTGAAGATTAAACATAATTTAAAAGCTGCCCAAGATTGGCATAAAATATATGCTGACAAGAACAAAACACACAGGGAATTTAAAGTGGGTGATCATGTTTTCTTGAAGGTGAAGGCCAATAGAAGTTACCTGAAGTTGGCAGCCAAATATTGTGGGTTGTTTGAAATCCTCGAGAGGACTGGACCAATATCTTATATGATTGCATTGCCTGCATCTATGTCTATACATAATGTATTCCATGTATCATTGCTTAAGAAATATATACCTGATGCTAATCATGTTATTGATTGGAATGTGATTCAGGTGGAACAAGAAAGTGCTTTTCAAGTGCATCCGGTATGCATTCTGGACCGGGAAATCAAACAACTTTGGAATTGAGCCATAGGGCTTGTCAAGGTCCAATGGACTTGGTACGATCATGATGACACAACTTGGGAGCATCAAGATGCTATGCGGGCATAATACCCACATCTTTTTGAATATTTTGAAAATCTTGCCGATGTTATGTAAATGAGTTGCACTGAGGACAGTCAAGAAATAAGGGGAGGTGATTGTAATACCTAGAGGCCGAGCCCCTGATGAATTATAATGATGTTTAATGAAATTTATAGGTTGGTGAGCCAAGTATTTATAGGCTATGAGGCTTATCTGTTTGGTAGTTTAGAGAGCCAAGATGCTAACGCCAGTGAGCAATTAGGCAAATTATTAATAAAAAAAAACATCACTCAGTGTAGACCAACCACGAAGAAAGAGTTATGGGGGACTAAGCTCCACTAGAAAGGGAAAGGGAAGGGGGATGAGAGGCTAGGAAAGAGGGGCTAAGCTTGAGGGTTTACCCCAAGGGAATATTATAATGTATTTCCTTAATTACTAAAGTATGGGGAAATAAACCCAATTATGCTAAGATTCCTTCGGGGAGAGGAACATAACTCCAAGTGGAGAGGAACGAGCTCCTGGAGAGCCAAGTGTCATCCATGACGCATGCAAATTTATGTGTGGGAATTCCATCGTTNGGGGGGGGTTATATCACTTTTCTCGCTCTCAACATTCTCAACATTTGGACCATGGCTTGCCATCTCTCCTCACGAGTTCACTCACGATTCTTTCCATCCCTTTTCCAGTTCACACACACACTGAGCAGGCACACAACTAGAGCCATTTATGCCATTGTTGAACCTTTGTCGTCGTGAACCTCTGTAATTTCTTGTTTCGTCCCTTGTCTTACCCGTTTTTTCTATTGTGGTTTGAAGAGGTAGGTTGTCAGGCCCATCGTTGAAGAAGAAGGTTGCCAGGCCCATCGTTGAAGAAGAAGGTTGTCAGGCCCATGAGAAACTCTCTCCAGGTGAGAGAGATTGTTGGGGAAGTGATTTCTCCTGGAGGGAGTCCAGCAGCAGCTACAAAGCTTTGAGAATTCCTGATCCGGCCTGTTGTTGAAGCCCTAGAAGGGAAGTGGAGAAGCCGATGGACTGTGGAACAATGAAGGTGCATATTCTTGGGGTGGGACATGCATGTGGGGAATGAGAGTCTACGAGTGGTGGGCGTAAGTAGGTTCCTTGGAGGGAATCCTTCCTGTAGCATTGTGCAACTTTCTGTAGCCTCATCCTAGCCTAGGATTTCCTTTCCTTGGGTGGATTTTAGTCCCAGATCAGGGTGACCCACTACTGATAGCTTGGAGTAGTGTGGTCTAAGGCTGGGAGGTTCGTGGAAGGTCCGCACGCAGTCAATGTTCTTCTCATAAAAAGATAAGTACCAATTCTATGTTGTGTATCTTGTACATGTGTTATAACGTAATCATATCAAACTCTAATACACACACACACACACACACACACACACACACATAATGCAAAATTTAACAGATATAAACATTCTTCTAATACACAGATTCATGCAGAAGTGACAATAAAACATACATGCAACAACACATGCAATTCTTATAAATATAAATACATGTACATAATACACAACATAAACAATTAACATAGAGATGATACTTATCTTTTTATGAAATCCACCAACTACGTGCATGCGCAGTGTGAGTGAATGGGGAAAGATCCCTCCAAACAGTTAATTAAATTAATAAAAGAAACTAAATTCGTAACATAAAAATTAAATGTTTATTATAATTTTATAGAATTAAAATTCCAAAGTTTTGAAAGTTAATTTAATTGATCATGAATCATCTAAATTTTTAACTACCAAATTAGATATGAAAGAAAGATGTTTTATCTTTTGGTTTTCTATGGGCATATTTTTGGATTGATTTTATTCATTTTTTGGACATATTTTTAGATTGATTTTACCTTTTGAAATTGTAGATTTGAGCTGTTGGGACTATAAAATCCAAGTACTCCATGTTGACAATCTGAGCCCCACAAAATTAAATGGGGAAAAATAATGGAAAACAAAGAGAACATAAACACATTCAACAACATGACACAAATTTTAAGTGGTAAAACCTTGACAATGTGTCAAGGAAACATTCACCGGGCAAGGTATTGTTCTTATTGCTCAGAGATAAATATTAAAACAATGTGCTTACCTATTTTCCCCTTAGGGAAAACTTGCCATATGCCTCTTAGGGAAAACTTGCCAATTGCCTCTTCAACATGGTGAATGCCTCTTCAACATAGTGCATCGTTACATGAACCACCACTGGTTCAAGAATTTCCACTGTTACATGAACCACCCTCTTAGGGAAAAATTTCCAAATGCCTCTTCAACATAGTTTCCACCATTACATGAACTACCACCAGTTCAAGAACCGCCACCCTTACATAAACCACCACCATTTTGATTGTTGTCACAATTCCAACAATCTTTAAACTTGATTTGGGATATTCATCTATCCCCCTCAAAGTTTATGTACCAGGTATGAGAGAATAAAACATGCACCCCATCACCTAAGTCTTCGCCAAAGTTTATTTACCAGGTATCCGAGAATACAATATGCCCCCCATCACCTAGGTCTTATGTAGACTTTACCAGTGAACCATCAATCCAGGGGTATGGATGTCTAAATAGGTCTTACATCCATATGCTCATTTTACATGTGATAAAAAAATCAACTCCATAAAAAATACACCAATATGCTTCATTACCAACATCCCTCATGCTCCAAATACAATTAGTACCAAGATCCCTCCTCCAAATATAATTAGCCAAATCAAGCACTCCTTATTCCTAATTGTGCTAAGTTTGGCAATGCTTCACATTAATCCTTATAATGCATTTCCATATGCCATTTTACCATGATTCATATACCAATGAACCATTCTTCATTTTGTGTCTCCCATGCTCCCAATATCATACAACTCTTCTAAGAGAGTCCAACCTCAAAAAATTAAATGTGGAAAAATAATGGAAAACAAAGATAACATAAAGACATTCAACATGACACACATTTTATGTGGTAAAACCTTCAAGGAAACATCCACACTACAAGGTATTGGCATTCAAGATTACAACAAGAGACTTACAAAGCTTTCCCACTTGCCCCTTAAGGAAAACTTGCCATATGCCTCTTAAGACTTTCCCACTTTCCCCTTAGGGAAAACTTGCCAAATGCCTCTTAGGCTACATAGATATATAATGTCTTCAACATAGTTTCCACCATTATATGAACTACCACATGTTCAAGCAATGCCACCATTACACGAACCACCACTCTTCAGAAGTTTTTCAAGACACTAAATCCATTTATGCATTCAAAAAATCAATTTAATAACATAAAATTGTGACTTCACCAAAAATTGTATAACCAAATTTGGATGATAATTATGAAAAAAGACCAAAAAATAAAAATAAAAAGATAATCAAAACTCTAAAACATTATTGTGAAAATCAAAATTTAAACATATAAAATTTTTCATATCATATAAACAAACTTGAACATCATGAAAATCTCCATTACTAAAAATTATAACTAATTTAGTCAGTAATAAACTTTAATAAATTATTATACTAAAAACAAATTAAATTCTAATATAAAAACTTCAATTATAAAAATATTAAATAATCACAAACAATCACCGAACCAAAATAACTCTCCTTTGAGATTGTAAGATTATCTAAATTTTTTTACTTCCTCTAAAATTTAAGTTGGAAATGGGTAACATCCATTCCATCTAGAATGTTTAAACTAAAAAAACTACTTTTATGAATAGTTTCCAATTACATAAATCATTGTGAATTACATAATCAATATAATATTGATGTTCTAGCAATTCATAGGTTTGCTCAATGCTTAGTCTATATTATAACCCATTATTGATGCTTTTAAAAAGTGTTTAGGTGATCTTTTGAGCATTGGAAAACTAGTAAGGCAATGTTAGTAAGATATAACCTATTGTTGATGTTTTTAAGTAAGTGTTTAGGTGATGTTTTGTGCAGCAAAGAAGTGGTAAGGTAACCTAAAAAATGATGATTCCATTTTTTAGAAAAATTATTAATAATATAAGTAATAAGATAAATTTGAAAAATATTAGTATTATTGGAATGCTTTTATTTAAATTTCTAGAAATTTCAAACTTTTCTTCATATTTGTTTTTACTTGGAAGGATTTGATTCATTTAATGATACATAAAGAGGTAAGATGGATTTACACTAATAAACAATAGACTTTAGACTTTAGCAATCAGATTGGAGATCCACTTTCCTAGTGGCAATCTGATTAATGAAGTAGCTTCAGTATGGCTGGTAGTCTGCTTTCTCTTATGGGTGGTATGGCTCATGTTTGGCAGCAAGAGGATAAGATTAAAAATGGACAGATCAAAGTATTCTTTACTTGTACTATACGTATCCCAATTTTGTTATGATAACAATCAGACCTTGTTACATAGGATACGCATCAATAGACTAAAATATCTCTTTCGTTAATATAGTATTTTCTCACTGCCTTTGACTTTGCAGTAAACAGGTTGTCTTCCCAATAAGTCTGATTGTTTTGTGGGTGCCATAGATTCTGCCAGGACTAGACTGCCTTACTCATCACGGTGCCAAATTCTAATATTTTCTCACTTCCTTTGACTTTGTTGTAAACAGGTTGTCTTCCAATAAGTCTGATCATTTTCTGGGTGCCACAGATTCTGCCAGGACGAGATTGCCTTACCCATCACGGTGTCAAATTCATGAATGGCGAGGAAATGGAGTTTGACTCGGTTATTTTCGAAACTGGAAGGAAGTTTCCCAAATAATTCAATCACACAGGGCATTTTCTTTATTGGAATAGTTTTATTTTCTTAGCTACTTATATTAAATGAGTTGTCAATACAGAATACTTCTATTAAATGAGTTGTCAATACAGAATGGTTCAATGATCTCATAGCATGTAGACCATTAATATATCACCAAAGGGTTATTTGAGTCTAAAACATTAAAAATGAAATCATATTTACCATGATGGTATGCAGACAATTGAATATATCACCAAAGAGTTACTTGTGTCTAAAAAATGACTTCATAGTAGAACATTGAATATATCATCAAAGAGTTATTTTTCTAATGAGAAATTTTTTCAAATTATATATTAATATAATTTTGTTTTCAAAACAGTGAGTTACATTTGCAGCTATAAAAAAATCTGTTAGAGATATAAAAAGAGTGATATATCTTTTGACTGCATCAGTCTTTCAAATCAGCAAGAGATGTTAATGTATATGGGGAATATGTGGAGAAGAAAGAAGGGCTGCTAGGAGACAAGGAGAGAGTTGTTGAAGATATGATATCCAGAGATGAGTAAGATAATCCAGAGATCAGAAAGTAAGTTCAACTTTCATATTGATGAGGACCGATGAGGGAGGAGAAGAAAAATACTAATCTTAAAAAATTGTTTGAAAGTGTGGGGGACCCTCATGTCCATATTGTTTGAAAGTGTGGGGGACCCTCATGTCCATTTATCCAACAGTTGTAGAATAGGATTTCCACTTTTTTCTGAAGCACTATCTTTGATAGATGATCCACTATTTTGTTGTGCTCACAATATATATGATTGTGACTAAGCTTTTTAAAGGTGGGCTGAAGTAGTCTAATTCTGTCCTTCCAAGTCAAGAGAGATAGCTTGTAGATCTCCTTTGTTGCTAAGCCATTCAATAACGAGGATTCCCTGGAGTCCCCTAGAACCTGAAGGACTTCAATGTGAAGTCTATAAGCCAAGAACAATGTGGCCCATGCAATCAAAAAGCTAAGGACTATCCACACCATTCAATAATGATTCTGGAGTCCCTAAGAATGAAGGACTTCAATGTGAAGTCTATAAGCCAAGAATAAAGTGGCCCATGCACCCAAAAGTTATGCCTTGGTATTGGTGCCTGGGCTGCAATTGAGAGTCCATTTGTAATAGGTGTTTTGTGGGAATTTGATCATCCCTCTAGCTCCACTCTGAGACCCGTTAGAGAGCATTGCTCCATCAAACCAAGCTATAGGATTGTTTTCTAAAACTGGAACCTGCAAAGGGTGTTGAAGTAATGGCTTTGTTGGCTAGAGTGTCAATCCAAGAGTTATAAATGTCAAGTGTTGGATGGGGTCCCATTGTCAAAAATCGATTTGTTGGACTTTCTAGCCAAATACTCCAACAAATAAGAGATGGTAAATGAATGAGGTTGTCTTCCCTTTGTGCCCAAATATCAAAGCAGTTTTGTAGAGTGTTCATGTTAAAACACTAATCATAAGTTAGTTGGATAGTTAAGTTAACCTAACTGTTATTCAGTTACATGACAGTTATGGTCTTTTGTATTATATATGTATATCTATGTACATGATGATTTAGAGAAACATTGATGAATAGAGTATGCCCTTTTCTACCTTTGTTTATTTATCTCTATTCTTCATAATTTCTTGATTGCTTCTATTATTTCCATTATATTTCTGCTCTTTTCTTCATTATGAAACTAACAGTGACATCAGAGCATGTAGATGATCTTAAAGACCTGTTGGTTTATCAAACCATTTTATTGATCTTTGAGACCGGGGAGTGGATTTTTTTTCCAGCAAATTTCTAAAGCCGCCGTATCAGAAGCTTCCTAGAGTTAAATATGCTCACGGAATAGATCAGCACAGCCCGGAAAGTGGTTGACACAAAAGATAGCCGCCAAAAAGGAAATACTTACAAGATTACAGCTAATTATTGCGGTCCTTTACTTGATTTCTTCGACAGGTCTTTGAAATGAAAAGAAGAAACGCATTTAGAGCCAACATTTTCTCCAAATCCAGTGGAGAATGTAGAAGGTGATTCGGAGAATCGCATCAAACCCTGCTTCTCTTTAGATTCTCGCAGATTGAAGAAAATACGACTCTAGTCACTTTTAGCAGTTATTAGCGTGTTGGATTTGGTCTGTGCATCATCAAAACGCGGAGGTCTCTTTCGACGTGATAGTCACATGGAAATGTGACCTCGTTCCTAACCGCGTTGATTCAGTGGGATTGGGACCACTCCTTATAAAGACAAACTGTCAAGCACCCTGCGGACTAGGAAGCACTGAAACCATGAATAGGCAGTTTGAAACCATGCGCAAAAACTCGTCGTGAAGAACATTGAAAAGAGACCGTCCTGTATACAATGAGTGAGCAGTAAAAGGCGAGTCGATGTGTTCGGTTCTGAGAAAGGGAATAACTCCATCATTTTCTGAGTGTTAGACGCAACCGAGGAAAGTGGGTTCAGTTCTGTGTACTGTCCAAGAACCTATGAAAGACGGCATTGCAGAGAGCAAACCGTGCGAGGCATAGTAAATAATGTAGAAAGAGCCGAGGGTTTGTGCAGAGGAAGAGCGTGCACCGAAGGCTGGGCACAACGAAAGGTTAATAGACTGCATGAATTTTCTAATTGAGAAGGGCATCGTTACAAACTTCCTTGGGAGCGACGAAGAGGTTTCCGAGCACAGTGGTTTAACATTGAAACACACATAGAATTGAGGAAATCCAAAAGTTAATCTTAAATGTGGTAATTTCAAAGGTTAATCAGTTAAACGTGGCAATCATATGGTGGTACAGTGATTTCTTAATATGATTAGGTAAATGTTAAAAAATACAAGGAAGTTATGAAGAGTAAATCACATTCACAATCATATGGTGGTACAGTGATTTCTTAATATGATTAGGTAAATGTTAAAAAATACAAGGAAGTTATGAAGAGTAAATCACATTCATTGATTTGGGAGGACGACTAAGACGACTAAGAATATGCCAGCATCTTCAATTGTTAGCCATCAAATTAGAATTTTAAATTAAAAGCTCATTAATTGTGCCCATCTCCAATAGGTATACGCATTAGCCAAGAAAAGTTTTTTATTTTTTAAAGAAAGAGAAATGTCATCACTTGAATATTTAAGCCATTGTTGAGAGGAAGGGGCATTGGATTGTCTCCAAAATAGTTGTTGCTTGCATAAAATATTGCTTTATGAAGGTTATAGCTTGCAAGATCCCTTAAAACTTTTGGAGTGATAAGTAATATAGCTTGCAAAATCCCTTAAAATCTTTTGGAGTGATAAGTCATTAAGTTTATTAAAAAAAGAAAAGAAGAAGAAGGTGTATTTCAAGGAAACATAAGGAGTTATAAGAATGTTTTCATTATAAAAATGCTTGCAATTTCACAATTGTTTAATTGTTTGTAATTGGAGTTATAAGGGTTTGTTATTTATTTGAAAGACTATTTGTAAATGTGTTATAAGGAGTTTTTGGAAGTTATAAGGAGTCTTCTTTGACCCATCCGAAATTGAATAAGGGGGTCTCTCCTAGGATCTTTGTGTGAGTAATTGGTTATCCTGTAGTTTTTGACACATTTATGCATCGGACGATTGCTCTTGGCATGCACAACAGGATACAGATCCTGTAGTTTTTTAGCTGCGTTCATACAAGGAACGATTTCTCTTCGCATGCATAACATGATATCACATGCACAACATGATACAAAATTGAATTTTGTGGCATTGACAAACAACTCTCTTCCATATTCTACATAATGGCAAGAATTGAAGAACTATTTACAATATTGCACACATTAATTAACTCAACTACGGAATCTACAATTGCAATAAACAAGTGCACTCTCAATACAGTGATTACTTGTTTACAAGTATCGTACAAGAAGATTGATATGTTCAAACATCAAAACAAGTTGTTGTCTGATGAGTTAAGTTTACTTTGACACCAACAATGTGATTTTAATGATATCAAGGATGGTAATGAAGATGCTCAGTTGACTAGTTATGAAAAACATGAAGATAAATTAGATGAAGTTCTTATGTCAGAAAAAGTTGCGGATAAATTTATTGTTCGACCATGGGAAGAATTACGATTTAAACGAAACCGATATGGACTAGGATATGAAAATGATGCTAACAACCTTTTTCATATTCCTAATTATAGTGAACCTATTTGCTTTGTGAGTGGACGTTTTTTGAATGATGATAAGACGACATAGCTTGCAGATATTGGTAAGGAACAGGTCCAGGATATAGCTGATGATGATGTTGCTAATCGGTCAGATAAAGAACCCATACAGTGCAAACACTGTCACCGGTTTGGCCATGATAAGTCAAATTGTTTTGATCTTCACCCATGCAAATTTTGTGGGAAGAAAAATCACCCCTCAGTAAGGTGTCAAAAGCGCAAGAGGAAACAAATTCATTTTGAATGGTTAGGGAATTGGCGTTGGCGTTTGGAAGCCAATTTATTGGAGCAGTCTTATCGTCGTATTTATACACAAGTACAGTCATACTTGATTGGAGATATTTCTATAGTTGATGGACATGAATGTTTTTCAAGATTTGATGATTTAGGGTATGATTGGGGCCCAATTGATGTAGTCTTCTGAGTTGAAGATCGAGTCTTCAGACTCCGTCGGAAGACAATTTAATGTGTTGGATCTCTTCTTGGCCATACTTGCGAATGACGGTCAAGGGAATTGGAACCACTTGTCCCTGATAGGGGAGGAATCTAGTTGAGTCAAGTTCCAAGTTTGATTTAGAGCCTGTGAACAGATGATCAAGTATGCAACCTAGTTCTTGGTATGCAATCTTGTTCTTGAACATATTGTTGTTGATATGGTTTGTGGTCAGCTTAAAACCACCAATTGAGCAGAAGACATACATGGATTTCTGCTTGTTACATTTTCATATTTTTGAGCCTTGAGCTCTTGTTAGTTTATGGTCAACTTAAAACCATGCCATTTAGTAGAAGAAATCAGCTTTTGCTAGACATTTGGTTTGTGGTCATCCCGAAACCACCAGATTGATTTGTGGTCATCCTGAAACCACCAGATGAGTTTGTGGTCAACCTGAAACCACCAATTTAGTAGAAGACATCAACTTCTGCTGTTTTCTTTTCAGAGTTCAGAGAGCATCTTCAACCAGCCTTATGAATATTTGCTTGACACATGTGATTGTCAAGTAGTGGCAGTTTTTCAGGCAAGAACGAACTTATGATTAAGGGGGGATGTTAAAACACTAATCATAAGTTAGTTGGATAGTTAAGTTAACCTAACTGTTATTCAGTTACATGAC
Organism: Picea sitchensis; assembly: GCA_010110895.2. Classification (NCBI taxonomy): domain Eukaryota; kingdom Viridiplantae; phylum Streptophyta; class Pinopsida; order Pinales; family Pinaceae; genus Picea; species Picea sitchensis. The sequence goes on from SNQJ01S0025112.1 coordinate 70,049, forward strand.
AATTATGGTATTTTGTATTATATATGTACATCTATGTACATGATTATTTAGAGAAGCATTGATGACTAGAGTATGCATTTTCTGCCTTTGTTTATTTATCTCCATTCTTCATAGTTTCTTGATTGCTTCTATTATTTCCATTATATTTCTGCTCTTTTCTTCATTATGAATCTAACAGTTCCCATCTCAAATGGTTTGAAAATTTATAAACAAGCCAACTTTTCCCAAACCTGTCTGGTAAATGTGCACTTGATGAACAAATGATCTGCGGTTTCTGAGTCATTTTGGCAGAGGTGGCAAAAGTTTGGCCCCGACCAACCCTTTTTTAGAGGAGTGTCCCAGGTGTTGAGTTTATAAGCAGTGATAACCAGGTGAAAAATTTGATTTGGGGCGGAATGTGCCAGGTTCAGATATGGGATCTCCATCCTTTAACATTTGTGTGCCAAATTGAATTACTGATTGCAGCATACACATTTTGGATAGTGAATAAATTCGAACGATCGCCCCTCGCCCATTGAAGGATGTCTTCTGAATATGTGAGATGGATTCCCAATTGCGTGAGCTTTGAGTAGAAAGTTTGCCAATCGCGCGAGTAATTTTCGTGGAGATCGAGGGTTGTGCTTGTGAGCCAGCTATCTGGCATGTAAGGAGATCTTGAGACTTCACGTATTTGGTATAAGTACCAAACATTTTTTGAGTGGAGATGCTATGTCAGTTGCAGTGATAATGAATCAACGTCGACCATTTTGAGGATACGATCTCGACCAAGTTCAATTGAGTGTCCCGAGCCTGGGAGCCAACTGATCCATCGAGTGATCGGAAATTTAGTTCTTGTGATATTCCTCCAGAAGAAGGATGTCGATCTAGTGTTAGTCGCCTTCGAAGTAATCCAACTTCTTACTGTATGGTGGCAGAGGTATTTATCTAGAATAACAAAATGCCAAATGCATGGGAAATTCAGAGCTCGCTAGAGTGAATTGGCGGCGAGTGCTTGGCTAAAATGAAATAGGTTTCTAATCCCCCAACCTCCCTTTTGTTTTGGTTTTGACAGTGTTTTCCAATTGCAGAGATGCTGTCAATGGTGATCAAAACAACCTGACCAGAGGAAGCTAAAAATCAACTTGTGGAGTTTTGTAAGCACCGAGGTAGGAATGGCAGCAAGGGCCATCCAATAGATGACCTATCCTTCGAGGACATATTTGATAAGGGTAAACTGGCCTCCAAGTGAGATCCACCTCGAACACCAGTGCTTAGCCCTTTTTTCCACTTTTGCAAGGATCCAGTTCCAATCTGATGGCTTATAGAAGTCTAATTTTAAATGATAGCCCAGGTATTTAAGCCCTGTTGAAAGTGGAGAGAAAGTATAGGGGAAGATACCTTTTATCTGATCCAAGATTGATGGCTTATAGAAGTCTATTTTTAAATGATAGCCTAGGTATTTGAGTCCTGTTGAAAGTGGAGAGAAAGTATAGGGGAAGATACCTTTTATATGATCCAAGATGTGTTAATGTAAGTTTGCAAAATGGAAGGTGGATTTGTCCCAATTGATAGTCAATCCCGTGGCGCTGCAGAAAAAATTTAAGATATCTTTTATTTCTATCAATTATTGAAGAGTACCAGTTGTCATGATGTTACGAGGGAAAAACTCTCAGTGGCCAAGGGTAAACCACAACAGACAGGTATGCATGCAGAAATCAACTCAATTACATTGTATGCTATATAAACTAATGTTCAAGATAAGAAAGAGGCCTACCTCAATCCAACATTCGATGATGTTCCACCGTTGAGCACTTCGACCCAAAGATTTATACCTGCAACAAGTTCTCAACAAACAAACAAAGAAAGTACATAGTGATAATATAAAAGGGTTAGCACATTAGATAACATAATCCATTAATAAACATTACAAACATGCCCATGGATAATAATCATATATTTGCACGATACCCATAAGATGGGAAAGGAGTATTTCTATTATTAATTAATCAACAGAAGCGACAACATTATAGACTTTCGTGTCGGCACAGTTCGAAACCAAGAAACCAAGTTCCTTCCAACTGGGCCTCCACCACTTCAATCCTCCACCAAAGGAAAGCTCATAGGAGATAGACAATGAAGTTCTCTCAACAATAGGGAAAGAGCTTGGGGGCTGAACACTATGTTCAGACTTGAGGGACAAAGGGATGCAGACTCAATATGAAGTAATTTCTCTAGAGTAACTTTTCTCTCAAAGTTGAATGCTTTCTCTTCTTTTCCATAGCTCAGAATTGTGCTTTTATAGTCTTCAAAATGTAACTGAAGGGACGAGTCAGAACGTTTCCAGTATGTGGAAGGCCAAGGATCAGAGATATCTTGTCGTGACATGGAAACCCGACTCCATTTTTGTATTTTCTGGCACAAATCCTGATGTACGCGGGCTGTAGTGGAGCAGCCTGCATATACACATACTTTATAGCAGATAGGGCGAGTTTATGTGGAAAAATGTGTATTTTTGGCTCTGGATTCATCAAAAAGGGATGACAAGTCTACATAGGGAAATCGAAAAAAGCCCTCTGTGAAAGATAGCAATGGTGAGGCAAATCTTGCTATAACAGATGCCCCATAATGTGTGATATCAGAGGAGTATCTGCGATGGACGAAATACATTATAAATAACCCAGGAGTGGAGTGGTAGAGAACCAGCTGGACGAACTCGATTTCTCATTAAATTCTGTACTGACTTTGCATACATGGCTGCCAAGAATACAATGCAGATCCATGTGGAAAATATACCAATTAAGTGTCTGTGGCAATGTATAGGCACAGACAAATGCGGTTACATGCCAAAAGATGTCATAGTCACGAACAAGGCCCAGTGAAACCAATCTCAAAATCAATTTGAAGATATCTGTATACCATGGAGTACAATCTGATCTCCCATGATCACTGAAGTCAAATAGGTGTTGGTCCAATGAAAGGGAAGCAACAACTCAGGAAAGCTGCGGCCACATAATGATGTCTTCAAGTCTTCTATACTATCCGCCAAGGGTGCAATTCTACATCATGTGAATAAAGGAGTTGAGGTCGAAGACAATGAGACATCGTTTGATTACCGGTCATTGAGGTATACCGTTAACAAACATGAGACAACCTACAAATAATGAAAGTAGGTATCAAGGCACCGAGTACATTCCTACAAGTGTGAATAAAGGAGTCATTGTCTAACAATTGATAAATCCATTGATCATGAGACATTGATGTATTCCCATCTGTCAATGGCGAGAGAGCCTGCCACTAATGACTGCAAGCCTCAAGGTACTCACAAAACTCTAGGTCCCATATCCAGACTAAATGAGTTGAATTCGATGGAAAGAGACCCACTGAAAGGAGAGAATTAAGGCATCTCTCATCAGTCAGCATGAGGAATAAAGCAGGAGCTTCATAATTTGGTGGAGATTGGACGAAGAACCTGTTCATGAACCAATGACCCTGCGCGTCTTTCGCGTGTACCAAATTCAAGCGGTACACGAAAAAAATCCTCTGAATACCAGCCAATGATGAAAACTACTGACAAAGGCGAGGAAACCACCAATAAGGCTAATGGCATCCAAGACACTACACGAATCCCAAAGTGTGAATAGATGTCTTGCCGTCGAACACAAGGGAAACCACCCAGTCAACGACCAATGATAAAATGTCGATTGTTGGGTTCAAGGTGACCCATTGATGATGAAAGTAGGGCCAAGGTGTATGATAATACCATAGTATCATGTGATTCTAAGACAAACTGAGGGTATGGACGACATGCAAAGTCAAGATTTCTGAGGAGTGGTCGACACATGTTGATAGACTTCCTTTGAACAAGAGCATGAAACATATGGTGGAATCTGGAAGCATAGACTCAATGATGTGACTGTTAGATGCATGAGGCATCAATAACGTTCTCTATAGGGACTGGAAGAGTAACCAATCAGTAGAGAAAACTTTGTAACGATATCAGCTTCCTACGGCCATGCTAAACCCAAAATTGTGATGACACAAGGACTCAATAATTTCGTGCTTTGTTCAAAGGCGACACGACTGCTGCCAATTATAATATAGTACTCCCTTCCCACCCGTATTTTTTGTTTTTTCATAACAAATGAATGCTATGACACAGAGGAGGAAACGAGTGTCGCAAGTAAGCAAAACTAGTTCCAGTAGTGGAATGTACCTATGCTCAATGCAAGGAAATGCATGTGGGAGATGGACACTCGGGGTGATGTTCCCTCCAGGGTATAGGGTGTCAAATTGCGAAGGATTTAAACAAGGCTTTGCTTAGGATGAAAAAACTGCATAGGCAATGGTTTATAACGCAAAGAGAGAACTGACTAAAGGCTCAATATTGCAAGCGAGGGAATGAGATGCAATCACAACTTAACACCAAAAAATATCATTTTTTTATGTCTTTTAGTCTACTTGGTATGAAAAAGGGGTAAACTTGTGCCAAATAGACATCTTTTCAAATCCAATTTACGAGTGTGAAAAAAACAATTTCACTCGATGCTCTTTTCTATTTTTGGTAACGAGTCGGAAAAGAGCTTAACTAAGACTCATGACCTTTCAAATCCAATTTAACGAGTGTGAAAGGGACAAATCACTCGACAATATTTTCAGTTTTTTAGACGAGTCGAAAAAGAGCTTAACTAAGATTCATTTTTGGGAGTCTGCGGGGAATAAGGCCGCATGTGCATGAATGAGAAATGAGGCTCATCATAAAGTCATGTATCAAATTATAATGGACTCCCGGTCCTAAGGAAAATCTCGGCATGGGCACCAAATGACAAAGAGGATCTAACTAGGGTGCCCATGTTTGGTAAGTCTCTACCCTTTATTAGTGACACTATTTATAGCAGACGGGAGGTTCTGTGTCGCAACAAATGGGTTCATACCTAAGGCAAAAAAAACAGTGGTCGAAGGATAATGCAAAAATGCACGATGGAGTGGATACCTATCCTATATGCTAGGTTATGAAAATACCTGCCCGAGGTGGCAAATGACCAATCATGACGTTGAAATCTGCAAGAAAAATGAGTCAAAACTACAAAAGCCAACTCAAAACCACTCTTGAATTAGTCCATTAGGTGAAAACATAGCATGAAACTATATAAAGTGGGTAAAAATATCTTATAAATAGTAATCAAATAAAAAATTACTGTATCATTTTGATTCTTACCCAAAATAGTGCAATTTGGACCAAAATACCTCCAAGATTTGAACGATGATTGCGTGAGAATCAGGAAACAAAATCATGAACTGTCTGGATCAGGTAACTCTTCATCTCATCCTCTTCAAATTCAGTGGATTACATTTTTGAATTAGATTCCAATTTTTTAGTTTTTGAGGGCGTAAATTAGGATTTTCGGTATACGTGGGTTGCCTTTGTTTAGGTCGCATGTACGACGAGGTATACGCTCCTGTGTGAACCACAGGTAGTTTGTATTAATCCCTACACACGTATGTGTGTAAAGAAATCCACGTAAATGTACGCAAATGGCCAAAAAGAGGGGTTAGAACTCAAAAATTGATTTGTTTTTTGCAGGATGGTCCTAGAATGGAGAGAGCGAGAGCATGAGGAGGTAAATGTAGATGTGGATCGAGATTCAGTGGCTCAAGCGACTCTAAAAATATGTGTCTTGTACAAATTTTGGGCTCTCAAAGGAATGAGGGCCTAAGTGAGGTTGTTGGAGATGTTGGTGGGTTACTAGGACCCTAATAGCGAAAGATTTATCCTTGATGGACAACCATTGAGGATCGAAGTAGAGGACATCTACTTCTTGACTGGTCTATCACGTCGAGGGGAGGTTGTAAACCTCAAGTCACGCAGAGCAGGGAGTGGGATGAAGATCGAGGAGTATATCGATGCCCACTGTGTAGCAGGGACTCCCAAGGTGGGAAGCCAAGTCCTCATCCGGGAAATAAGTAACCTTGGTTTGAAGATCATTGTGCTCGTGCTTACCAAGATCATAGGTTCAACCTCATTGCATCAAGCATCGAGACCACTTATGTTTTTCTCAATAGAGTGTTCTAGACCCACTATTTATGACTGGTGTACCTCACTGTTGACCAATATGAAAGGTTAGTTGACAGAGTGCAAATAGAGGAGTAAGCGAAAATTTGGGTTTGCCTCTATTCTTTGTAGATTCTTTTTCGAGCGGGTTCCAGGTCTGGGACCTAGAGTGGAGATCCTTCCTAGAGAACCACGAGATCCAGCCATGGCGCGGTGGATCGAGGTCATGAGACGACATGGGGGAGGTAGGGTATCAACACCCTACAACGATGATTTTTTTTTCTGGTGGCGGCGACAAGTCATTGCTATGGATGACTATCCCTATGCAGGGATTGATTTTAGAGGAGATCCAAATATGCCACTTCTACCAGGGGCCGCCTATGGTGATATAGGTAACAAGTTTTTAAATATTTCATTTTTTTGTATTTTTGTATTTAAGGAACATTTTTTTTTTTTGGATGGTGCTTAAATATTAACTAGACACTTGTGTAATCGCAGACGTGGGTCCACGACAAACAGAGGGATTCCTTTGACATAGACGAAGGAATCAGGGAGATGAGGTGGTGGGAAGAGAAGCGGAGAGAGTCCTACAAAATGTGCAGGGCAACCTGTCTCGTTTGACATAGAGGATTCCTATGGTTTAGGTAGAGGATCTACTTGAAGCCATGCAATGATAGGTGGTTGGTGTACCTAGAGCATGGGTATGACTCTTCTGACGTCTCACAAACATCGTGGTTTTCTACCATGACACACATCCGGCGCCACAGGCGTAGATGTCGTGGGATATGTATACCGACTGTATATGTGTATTGAGGGTTTTAGCCCCAATTTTGTAATATAAATACCATATTTTGAAATATATAAAATGGATCTTCGACTTTACTTATATCTTACAATGTGTACATTGATTTAATGGTTTTATTTTCCTTATTAATGTGACAAATGCCAATCTAAAACGTAATTATCGTAGGCATCAGATACATGATTAGAACTCCTAGGAACGTGATAATATGTAATAAAATCAAATTGTTGTTCTAAAAGACGTACCCATAGGAATCGGCAGAGTAAAGTAGGATCACGCACGCGGTAACGGTCGTTCAACTGACATACTACTAACTGGGAATCCATGCGAACTTCTAAAGAGCGAATACCATGCGAGATAGCATCACGCAAAATTTCTATGACGACGCTATATTCGACCACATTATTCGTGGATGGCCCTAGGCATATGCCACCTGAAGACACCAACAAACCCTCAGATGAGTAAACCACCCAAGTGGCAGAAGCCAAGTTTCGTGTATGACGACCTGCTCCGTTTGCGAATCCTAGGTAGACCGAAGACTCTGTTGACATCTGCCAACAAAGGGAAAAATCGATAAGCAAGCCAAAGACAAAAGAAAAGGGGAAAAGAGATGTATATACACTAAATTTACATTAGTATACAAAGAGTTCCACCCATTCCTAGGGCTCAAGCGTAGTACCTTTTCAAGTAGATCCCATTTCCGGGCTTAACCAATTTATTCCCTTCATAATATTCTAACTTGTAGGCTCCTTTTTCTAGAACACGTCGCATGATATAAGGACCATGCAAGATGGGTTTAAACTTGCTTGCCCCTAGTGGTTCTTTGGCTTGGTCATACAAGAGGACCAAGTCACCCTCAACATACAACTGGGGACATAAAAAATTGTCGTACTAAACCTTGACACGTTTCTTGTTTGCCTCGATAGCCGTAAAGGCATCCCAATGTTTCTTGTCAAGACTCTCTAGGTGCATAAGGCGCCGCTCTAAATATAAAGTGTTAGGTAGGAGCTTGACTACCAACTTGAGAGAAGGGATTTCACATTCAACAGGAAGGATCGACTCCACACCGTGCACTAACTGAAAAGGGGAAAAACCAATGGTAGTCTTAACCGAGGTTCGATATGCCCAAAGTGTGGGATATAACATGATGTGCCAATTGGAATTACTCGGACTGAAAGTTTTTTGCAAAATGGTCTTGAGATACTTGTTGACGACCTCTACTTGCCCATTTTCCTGGGGGTAATAAGGAGATGAATGATCATGTCTAAACCCCAACTTAGATGCTAGTTCTACCATCATTTCATTCTGAAAGTGACTGCCATGATCAGTGAAAATCTCACTTGGGATACCGAACCAGGTGATAATTTGGTTGAACATGAAGAAGGCTACAGTCTTCCCATTAGATTTTATGATAGGCATGCCCTCGACCCACTTAGTAAAGTAGTCGATGACCATGATAATGTGTTGATGCCCCCCAGCCGAAGTTGGGTTGCAATCGACAAAATCTACCCCCCACTTGGTGAAGGGACCAACGATAATGAATGGGTGAAGAGGGGTTGGGTGCGAGCGCATTTTTCGAGTGAGCACCTGGCAGGGGTGACACTTCTTAATCGCTTCGATACAATATTTAAATATAGTAGGCCAAAAATAATTGGCTCGCAAGATTTTTTGGGGTGTCGCAAGCCCGGATAGGTGACCACCACAAGCCCCTTTGTGGAAATCGTTTAGGACTGACTCGGCTTCCTCTTGAGTTAAGAAATGACGTAAGATATTATCTATTCCTCGGTGATACAAAGTGTCATTGACGATGGTATACTTTTTGGCTTGGTATCTAACATGCCATCGATCATCTCGCGAGAGATGCTGAGCAAAATTCAAGGTTTGAATATATAAAACAATGTCTCCATACCAGGGGTCGAACAACGAAACAAGGAAAATGTGGTCATCTGCAAATGAATCAACATGGATAACATCCTCGTCTAATTGTGGAAAATCAGATATTAACTCTGCAAAAACTAGTGATTTCTTGGACTTGGCCAAAGAAAAGTCGAGATCAAACTCTTGTAAGATGAAAATCCATTTATTATATCCCCCCCCTATGATATGCCTAGTAAGGACGTATTGAAACAGATTGACATCAACAACCACAATAATCTTGCAAAGCAATATATAGTGTCGTAAACGTTGGACTGTGTGAATGGAAGCCAAAGCTAGATTTTCAACATGAGAGTAATTAAGCTCAGGACTGACTAAATTTCGACTAAGATAGTAGAAGACGTGCTCATGGAGCTCATCATCCTTCTGAAATAGAACCATACCAATCGTCTCTTCAAACGTGACAATATACAACTAGTAATATCTACTGTAATTAGGGAATTTCAGCAGAGGGGCTGATACCAAGGCTTTCTTCAAAGCGTTGAAATACTCCTAGGCTCGCTCATCCCAGATAAAAGGGATGTCCTTCTTCAAGAGGCGTATGAAACTCTTAGTGATATTGGCATAATTCACTATGAACTGACGTAGAAAGTTATCTTCCCCCTGTAAACCTTGAAGTTATCTAATCGTGCGCGGGGGAGGCAACTGAAGTATTGCCTCAACCTTAAGAGGATCTACCATGATCCCGGTCTTGGAAACTAAAAATCCTAAGAGACGATCAGACTTAATGCAAAAGATGCATTTGCGAGGGTTTAACTGGATTCTATAATAACTACATCTTTCAAAAACTAGCTGAAGGTGTATAACATGATCCACTCTCTTGCGGGAGTGAGTAGCAAGATCATCAAGGTAGGCTTCAACTATGTGCTTGAGATCGTGAAAAGCGAAAGTCATGGCGCATTGGAAGGTTTCTCCGATGTTTTTAAGGACGAAAGGAATTTTCTGGTATGCAAAAGTACCTCAAGGACATATAAATGTTGTCTTTTGTTGGTCCTCAGGTTTGATCTGGATTTGGTTATATCCTGAAAATCCATCCATAAAAGAAAATATCTCGCTTCCTGCACACTCATCGAGAATCTAATCAATGAAAGGCATGGGGAAGTTATCTTTAGGACAAGCCTTGTTCAGGTCATGAAAGTCCATACACACAGATGTTTCCTTGCTTTTTATTCACATGAACGAGGTTGGATACCCATTTAGTCAAGGGAACCGGGTAGATGAAGCCAACGTTAAGTAGCTTCTCCACCTCTACCTTAATAGTAGGGGCCTTCCTGGGATTTACAACTCTAATATGTTGTAGAACAAGTTTAACATCCGGGTGAGTTCTAATATCATGTTTGACAATACAAGGGTCGATCCCTGACATCTCTTCATATGACCAAGCGAATACATTGAATTCGGTGTAGATCATAATTTCTTTTGGCAAACAATCCACACCTATATTTACGTTCTCAATCTTGCCAGGGGTACAAGAGATATCGATCGAGATGGTAGGAGAAATACTTTCCATATTTCCTTCGACATAAATGCCGTGCGTATCAAGTGGAACTATGGCGTGACCGACTATCTCACTCAAGGTAGACCGAAAGTCATCTTGCTCGATTATTTCAAGACTTGGGAGAAAATAAGATCGATGATGCATATCATCCCAAGGTCTCTCGGAACCAGTCATGGCTTCGAGGATGGATTCATCCGAAGGCAAAGTCTCATCTAAGAAATCATGCGAACAAGACAACGAGGTGGCCCATGCAGGCATAAGAACAAGATACTCCTCGTCCGTCTGTGAGCTAACAAGATCGGGATCAGTGGAAGAGTCAAGAAGATATTGATACGCAATCTCCACTACCGATAGTGGCATAGCCATGCCAACATGCGACTGACCTTCACTCAACGAAGTCGAAGAAGGTAGGATCCATGGATCACTAAGATAGGAAGTGTGGAAAGGAATGGATGTCCCTACTGAAGTAGGCCTACTAGACATGGCGTAAACGTGGTGAATCGGTGCTGAGAAGTCGAAGGTACCCATGAGGGAAGAATACATTCCGACACTGATATTCTCAGTTGCCGGCTGAGAATTGTCAATCACAGGGATCGACGGTCCAGCAGATGCGTTAGGACTAGAGTACGCAAAGGATAACTGGTCAATAGTCACAATCTCCCCTTGATGAGGAAAACAAAGTGTACGGAAGATGAACGATACGAAAACGACCATAGCATAGGTCCAATTTCGACCTAGTAATAGGCTATAATCAAGAGGTGCATCAACTACCTCTACCTCCACCTCTACCATCTTCCCACCTAACTGGACCAGAAAGGAAGGGAGAATACCGTGAGGGTGGAAGGAATGACCATCAAATGCAATCAACATGTTCGATGACTTGGAAAGGGTCGGAGAAATGAAATCTTTCCAACAGACCAGGGACATCACGTAGGGGGAAACACCTTCATCAACAACCGCTTGTTTGATAGTATACTTGGAATACTCCATGTGGATTTGGAAAGCCACATGTTAGGGTAAGCGAGGCTTCACATCCATGACATCAAACTTGATAACTTTAGAGCCACTAGGTTCTAGAGCTCCTAAGGCAGAGAGTAAGGCATTCCTCTGTGATGGACACATCTGGAGTACCTCCAAAGATGACATCGCACAAGGGGTTTGGCCCAGATCCTCAACAATAGAGTAGTTCTGGGTGGCTCTAGCATTAGGTTTGTGAGTAGAATGCTTGAGTACTCCTTTCGGAATATGAGGCGGTGGCTCTAGTTTCTCAATCTGTAAATTCCTCTCTATAGGGGGAGGAGGAGCTTCTAGACTGGTACTAGCTTTTGAAGAGCTATAATCTCGAGAACGGGTAGCTATATCAATTTTCACGTCGACCATATTGATACAAACACGGTCACCATATTGGTACGGTGGGTTTTGACTCCCATCGACCACATTTTCGGTGTTTGCAGAGCTCGAGGCTAAGTGCTGGTTATGTGGGAATGGATTCGTCAACACAATAGATAGTAGATTTAAAATCCTCGCAGCCTCCGCGAGTTTGGGGCATAAATGTGTAAGGTGGTCATCGGTACAAAGTTTACAAGGAAACTTCAGCTTACGTTTCTCTTTCTTTCCCTCTCCAACATTATCATTCTGCTTCCCATTATTATCTTTGTCCTTGGGTTTGTTACCATTTTTCCCACCCTTACAATTGTTTTGACCTTTCCTTTTATTTCCATCTGGTTGCTGGTCACCATTTGTTTTTTTCGACGATTGCATGGAATGTACATCCATCGACTGGGTGGGTTTGGAGGATGCAGACAAAGCTGATCCTCCGACAGACTTCGTCGCCGAGTCTATGGACATTACATTGGAAGACCCTACAATGCCATCAACATGAGGTCCAGGTTTTTTCCTAGGATTGTAATTTGACCGCGGTACTTCTGGAAGAAGGTGATATAACATCCCAGACTGAACATATATTAAATCTAACTGTTGGGCTCTAAAGATAGCTTCTTCCTCATTAGAGACCCCAGAAGTAGCAATGTCCTTCGAGATAGGAGGGTGAAAAGACTTTAGGAACCATTCTAGGAGAAAGGTCGGGGGTATGGGAGTCTTAATCAATTGCCTCTATCTACGCCACTCCTGGATATGATCCGAGATGTCAGTGGCAGTGTCCTGGCGCAAAGTCAACAAAATTTTGAGGCCAACATCATAATGAATGGGCAATTGAAAGTGGTTGAGAAAGACCATCACCAACTGATTAAATGACCCATATGTCCCCCTAGGTAGCTCAATGTACCATTGCAAAGCAACTCCAATGAGAGTGCATTGAAACAATCGTAATCTAATAGAATCATGGTTGAGGGAATTCGATGAGAACCAAAGGTGAAAGGTAGTGACGTGTTCACCAGGGTCCTCTCCATTCTTACCCTCAAACTTTGGAATGTTTGAAGGAATTTTTGTGGGGACGGGGGGCCATGTGGGATCATGACTCACCAGTGTTATC
>SNQJ01S0025113.1:40284-70758 GCA_010110895.2 Picea sitchensis
TTGGATCTGTTGTTGTTGCTTGGGAATGGTTTCTTGATATTCTTCCCAAGGGAACATCCTTTGCACATTCCTTCATGTGTAGATTTCAATTCTACTATTCCTTCAACCATTTTTTTTAGGAAAGGTAATGCTTGATAATTGATATGAGTGTACCTTCTATGCCAAATTTCATTAGGGTTGCCTTCGTCATGTACTAGAGCTTCTTCATTTTGTTCTAGTAGTCTATATAGATTTCCTTCACGACTTCCAATAACCCTAGCATCCTCTATGCTAGAATTATTATGCCATGATAACACCTTTCCATCCATGAAGGCTATTCTATTTCCTTTATCTTCTAAACATGATATTCATACAAGATTCTTTTCTAAACCAGGTACATATAAAACATTGCTTAAGTCAACATGATTACCTGATTCCAACTTGACGAAGGCTTGTCCAAATCCTTCGACGGGGTAAGTGATTTTGTCTCCAAGCTCCACTTTGTACGATGTCTTTCTCTCATTTAGAGTTGAGAGTCTAGCTTGATCTCCCGTCATGTGCCTAGAAGCTCCACTATCGATTATCCACATATCATCTTCAATCATCCCGGTGAGTGCTTAGTAGTGTAAAAGACTGATTATTTCACACATGTCTTTGATTGACTGGTAACTGGTCATGCCTTGATCCAAAACTTCAACTTCATCATTTCTGTCTTCTGAGAGAGCCAAGAGGTGCGTTGAGTTAGGGTGCATATGAATATCTACTTCTTGGGCGAGATGCTCCATCACAAGGTGTTGGATCAGAGATTTAGGGTTTCTACAACTGCTTCTGCTAGTAACCCTAGTTGCAATGTTTTTGGAATATGCTCCTGCTAGTAACCCTAGCGGCAATTCCTCAATGAGCTCAATATCTAGCGGCTATGCTTCCTTCCAGCGTTTTAGGCTGACTGAAGGGGGTGTGGGACCATAACTTGTTAGAATATAGAAGATTGTGCTCATTTTACCATTGACGATACCCTCGTCACCCAACCACAGGCCAAAGCCACCCTCTGAGCACCTTGAACTTGACAGAGAAGAGAATCCTGGTAGAAATCCAATAGCCAAGAGAGGCTAATGCACCAAGCAATAATAGAACCCAAGCTGATCATATAATCCCACCCAGAGGCTAGCGCACACCTTCCCAGAAAATTGCGCACAAGTTGCAACTACACCTTCGCAGATCTAGTTCTCTCTGCAACTGCTGAAATGTGTATAATGAGAATTGGCACCTTGTATTTATAGTATTCTGGGAAGTTTAACTGGGGATGACTTCTCCTTCTAGGTATTAATAAATTCATATTAAATATATTTCTCCAGCCGACAACCTGTCTAGGGTTTCCTTCATTTCTTTGCTTCCTTCCGGAGTATTCTAGTCTCGTCATAGGTCACAATAGAGGTTCATACCTCCTGAAGCTACCATAATATTAACAGACTCGAAGGTCAAAGTGTTGAAATTCCATCATTCATCCATCTCATCAGAAGATAGAATCATGACCGTTGAAATCTATAAAGTGCTCAAGCACTTGTTTAGCTTAGCATCAAGTTACCGCCGATGGGCATATGATATAAGATTTTTAAAAGGAAATTGTAATGTGTCGCCTAAATTGCTAAGCATGTGGTTATACGCCATTGGTCATATGAAAATGGTTTGAAGGAAGCACCTCCATGGAATCTGGTCTCTGTGAATATAACAGATATTCGAGATCGAGTTTAAAGGATTAAATTGATCCATGATTGTGATCAATTTATGGAAACATTTACCGTAAAAAAAATAAACAGTAATTAATATTGATTAATCAAAGAGGCACGATGGTCGAAGAATGAACCGATACACAGTCATGATTAAAAGAGAGTTAAATCATGAAAACATGAATAAAGAATAAAAAGGAAAAATGATATTAATTATAGTTTAGATTATCATTTTAAATGAAAAGGTACAATGGTTCAAATAAAGGGACACGATGTTTTAAATTTCACACCAGTTTGAAGATTATATAAATGAGAAAAAATGGTGAGAAGATTGTGTCTTTGTGGTTCATATTAGAAGATCTAAAATAGGAGCAGAGTCCAAGATGAAGAACTGTTCATTCTAAGGTTCCTATCAATGTCTTATTGAAGATCAAGAACAAAAGAAGATAGAGAATAATTTATGCAATCAAGTACTTGATATAGAAGACCATACAAGCAAAGGTTGCAACAGACAAGTAGAAATTACAACAATCGTTGCATGAGTCAAATTCAGTGAAGTACAAAAGAGAATGTATTGCATTATAAAATAAGGGTGGTTGGGTGGTGCAAGGGAAGGTTGGTGTCTGCAGAGGGAGTTGGTGCTTCCTTGTTAGTTGTAGTTGACTAAACAGGGGGGTCAAAGCCTCCTACCAGTTGGTACTGGTGAACAGAAGGAGTTGGTGCTTCCTTGTCAATTGTGGCTGACTAAATAGGGGGTCGAAGCCTCCTACCAGTTGGTGCTGGTGAATGAGGGTGTGGGTGCATCCTTCAAGTTATAGCTGGTAAATGGGGTGTGGCAGCATCCCTTTCAGTTGTAGCTGAAGAAAATTGGGGAATGTCTCTCCATCAAGTTGTAGCTTGAAAAGAATTTTGTAAAAGAACTTTTATTAATGAGAAAAGAGTTGATGGTTTTTCGATAAAGTCTTGTGTTCATAACGTTTGTTGTTCATCATATATTGCTTAATTGAATAATTAATATGTGTGCTTAATATGAATGAAATTAAACATAAAAAGTAGGCAATATGGATTCACCCCCCCTCTTAGTATTGTTGGATATTCCATCAATTGGTATCAGAGCAGGTTCCTTTAAGAACAGTCTAACAAACTGAAATGAAGATCAAATTAAGAACACATGGATGGGCAAAATACTTACACTGAGAATGGAACTCCAATACCTGGAAAAGAAGAATACATATTTTGGAGTACAAGAATGGAAAGTCATCTGAAGGCATTGGGACATGATGTATGGAATTCAGTGATCACTAATTACTACCCACCAAGCAGAGTAAGGACTCCATCTCAAAAGAAAGCTAGGAAAAGTAACTCGGTGGCAATGAATACAATCCTTGATGGATTACCTGATGATTTCAAAGAAAATATAGGTGAATGTAACTCTACAAAGGAACTTTGGGACAAGATAAAAGACCTCTACTTAAATGAAAATTCAAATGAAGCATTTCAATCAGAACAAAGTTCAGTCTACAACAATTCTAGTGATGAAGATCCTTTTGAAGAATACTCAGACATTGAAGAAGAAATCAATCTAGAAGTTGAGCTTGAAAGTGATTTGGACGAAGTAAGAAAATATAAACAAAGGTGTAAACAACTAAAGGATCAACTTAAGACTGTTGAAAAATTAAAGAAAGGGACTGAATCCCTTGATAAATTTCTCAGTTTACAAAGATTTCCCTTGAACACATATGCCCTTAGATATGACCACGCACACATAATTAAAGGATCAAGTCCTATTACTCAGATTGATGTTGAATATGACATGTCTAGTGATGATACCTCCAAAGAGTTTGCTCATCCTCCCAAGAAGATGTATCAAATCAAAATAGAAGACTCAGCCATCAATAAAGGTAAAGACTCTCCAAAATATTATGATTGCAATAATGTTGATATTGAATTCTCCCTTGCAAGTAGAGAAGAAGATTCAAATACAATAACAGAATGTTCTGTTAGAATCTATCCCATGGAGGAAGAAGAAGAAAAACTATCAAAGGCCAAAGAAAAGGTTGATTGGAGTCTCTCTGAATACCTCTATGACCATAATGAATCAGACTGTATATATCTTCATGACTACACTCAAGAATTTATTGAAAAGAGTCAAAAGCATGTCTTGGAAATAAAAGAAATGCTCAAGGACAGTAAAAAGATAATATATGAGCAGTACAATCAGTTAGAAGAGAAAGAAGAGGATATCAAGATACCGAAAAATGAAATCAATCAAGAAAAAAAAGAAAAGAAGGAAGATGATGCCTCAAGCAAAAAACCTTGCATATCTAAAAGAACTAAGGGAAAGCTATGTCAATCTTAAAATCCAACTTGAAGAAGCCAAAAGGAGAGAAGAGTTAGTAAGGAACCAATTGGACAAAAAGGAAGAATCTTGTAATAAGTTGGAAGCAAAAGTTGTGAATCTTAGAAAGAAGGTTGAGAAGTCAGACACCCAAATCAAGTTCTTGAACAACTCCATGACCCTGGATGAGATCTTAGATAGTCGAAGATCACCATATGAAAAAACCGGTCTTGGCTACAAGAAGGAAGAAATTAGTAATCCCAAGAAACCTAATGCAAGTCCTTCATTTGTAAAGAGTGAAGACAGGTCTGATACAAGTCTTTATTTTAAAAGGGAAAGAAAGTATGATGCAGTTTCTTCATGGTCAAAGAATGAAAGAAACATTACAACATTTAGAAGATCAGATCAAGGAAGACATCCTGAAGCTACTCATACACCTCAAAGCAAGTTTATAAGAAAGACACCTTCATGGATGAATCAAAGGAAGAATGAGAGTGTTTTTAATGGCTATTGCTTTTCTTGTAATGAGTATGGTCATAAATCCTCGGATTGTAGGCATCATGGAAGAAAACAAGTTGGTAGGTTCAACAACAGTATAAGATGTTGGAACTGCAATCTTGTTGGACATATTGCTACACAATGTTACACTATGAGATTCTACAATTGTGGTAGATATGGTCACAAAGCCCATGACTCTTGGAACTCAAGAAGACAGTCAATGAGAAATGTGTCATACATGACGACAAAAGAAGTAAATAAGAAGACATGGAAAAGAAAATCCAAAGTACCAAATAAGAAAGATGAGGAAAATATTGCTCCTGAAATTAATGAAGTTAATAATAGGAGTTTGGAGGATGAAACTTCTAATAAGGAATATTCTCAAAATAAGAATAAAGAAGCTTATGGTGCACATAATAATGATGTTGATGATGAATCTCCAATGGTAGAACAACAAGAAGAATTGAGTGATGATTATCTCATAAATATTTCAATCCTATTTTAAATGGTACACTGAAACTCCTAAAAGAAAAAAGAAAAAGAAAAAAAAAAGTGATCTATGTCCAAGAAAGCTGCAAAGACTATGCTTAATGAAGAAAAATATCTAATGGATATTCCATCAATTAGTATTGATATTGGAGGGAAGTTGTAAGCACATCAGTACTCATATTTGAACAGAGGTCAACTCAGGATTAATAGCAGTAAAACTCCTTGTGAACCTTGTTTTGGAAGAGCTCATTCGGTAAAATACTTCAAGGTATTTGGAAGTAAGGATTACATCAAAAGGCGTGATGAGAATTTCGAAAATATGATGCTAGATATGATGAAGGTATCCTTCTCTGATATGATTCTACCAAGAAATCATACAGATTCTACAATCTTAGGCTACATAATATTGTTGAGAGTACAGATATCAAGGTGGATGATATAAAAACAAATTGGTATCCTAGTTAGAGGTCGATGAGAATCGATGGACAGAACCAAGGGTTGTTTGAATAATATGACCTACAATTGCGTTGTGTTGAGTAAGACAAAAGTATCCACAACAACAACGTTATGATATACAAAATTCTATACATGACATCCTGTAGAGATAATAAGAGGAGAAACCCTGGCAGAAAAAGATACCCTTTTAGAAACAAAGGGGGAGAATAGTTAGTAAAAACTCAAGGGAAGTTCTGGTTAGAAAATAAGAAAGTAATTGGCTTAAGTTTTGAAAATACTCGATCACTACAAAAATTTGTATCAAGAAGACTACTCATATGAAACACAAAATATCCCAATCAACTGAGATAAGAAGTTAGTAAATTAACAAGGGATGAAACTTTGTCAGGAAGAGCTACCTATTCAGAAACAAAGGGGGAGAGTAGTCAGAAGCATAAAGAGAGCATATTGACAGGGGGAGTCATTCAGTTATGACAGGAAGAACATGTCTGTAGGAATATTTACCGAAGTTAAGTCTGTTCAGTAACATACAGAGCTTACTAGTGGTCAAAGAAGTAATTATACTGACAGATCATAGGAGAAGAAACCCTTTGCCATTGATGTCAAAGGGGGAGAGAAAATTCATAAAAGGAAAACTTCATAAAAGAAAAGCATCATCACAGGGGGATTTTTTGAATATGAAGTTAGTGTGTTACCCTCAATGACAAAGGGGGAGATTGTTGGATAGATTGTCATTGATGTCAACAATCGATGTGATGATCTGTTGTTAAATGACAGATGAGATTGTCATTGATTTCAACAAGTATATCAGTTAAGAAGAAGATGTCAAACAGTATGCAGAGATCCATAGTACAAGCTCGGGAGGAGGAGAGAAAGGAGAAGCGAACAAAATGTAGAAATTAGTAATTATTGTTGATCACGACAGGATCAATAATGTTCCTATGAATCATGCTCAGGAGGCCAAGCATAGAGTACGCATGATTCCTTAGAGTTCGAGAGTTTGCAAAAGGAATCAAGATCAGGAGGGATAGAGGCTTGAAAGAGCTCAGAGGAAGCATGAGAGTCGAGTTAAGATCAGAAGGGTTAGCGTCAAGATCAGAGCAAGGAGTCATCAATAATTTCGATGAATGGTAGAGATCGTTGGAGAGAATAGGAACTAATAGTTGTGGTTCGTTAGATCCAGCATAGATGCAAGGAGTATAAGTCTTGAACTCATTCAAAACTCTAAAGATAAAGAGGAGGAGTGACATGGGTCGTCGATAATGGATCAAGGATGATCGTGGACCATTGATCTGATGTAAGAAGGAAAACGAAAAATCGAAAATCAGGAGTTGGGAGAACAGAGGAAGCTGCTTTTAGAAATACCAAAACATGAAGTCCCGATTCGCGCAAGTGAATCTCGACCATCAGTTGCAGGACAGATCTAGATCGTTGGATGTGGAAATGGATCATCATTTTTTTGACTTTCAAATCAGGAAAGTCAAAAGGTAGAATTATGTGAATACCCATTGACTGTCAGATCAAACCTGAGTTCTTGTCAAACCGTTAGATCCAGAGGAAGGTGCACGAGACAAGCTCTGAAACGATAGGGATCGTTCGTTGTCAAGGAGGGCACGTGGATAAGGGTCAACGTTTCACTGACTTGCAGAGTGAAGAAGTCACGATAAGATCTGGACTGTTGGATTAAAGAGGATTGAAGATCATTGATCTAAAGTTTTGGATATCAGTAGTTGGAAGAGTCAGTGGTGGCTCACATTCAAACACGCAATATGTGAAGTCACGATTTGATCACAGTCCTTGATCAAAGGGAGAACGATGATCGTTGGATTAGGACTGTTGTTGGCATACCACGTCAGTAGACTACGTCAGCAAGGACATGTAGCGCAATCAGACACAGACAAGTGTCAAGATGATTCAACATTTTAGGTATGTGCAGATCACAAATATGAGTGACACGTGGTAGCTACTTGACTCAAGACACGTCATCAAGTGACATAAGCAGTTACGTCACTCCGAGAGTTTTTCTTTGGGAGTTTCTACCAATGCACTTGCCGAAAGTCCTGAAGTCTCGAATGCCGAAGTCGTGAGATGCCGAAGAGTCGAAGTGACGAAAGGCTGAAATGTCGAAGTCGCGAAGGACAGAGTCTCGAAGTCCCAAATGACAAATTTTTGTAGTGGACATGAGTCATCTGATCAGAAGATCACTGCAGGAGCATTCTCGTTCATCGATCTACTATAGTGGAAGGATAGTGTAAGGATTAACTCTAACCATTGATTTGGTTCTGAGATGTAATGTGAACCGTCTGATTGTTTCGGCGATATCATAATCAAGAGTTTTGAAATGTTGGAAGTCACGAAGACCCGAAGGTCAAAGTGCTGAAATTCCACCCGTCGTCCTTCTCATCAGAAGATCGAATCGTGACCGTTGAAATATATAAAGTGCTCAAGAACTTGTTTGTCTTAGCATCAAGTTACCAGTGATGGGAATATGATATAAGAGTTTTAAAAGGAAATTGTAATGCGTCGCCTAAATTGCTAAGCATGTGGTTCTACGCCATTGGTCATATGAAAATGGTTTGAAGGAAGCGCCTCCATGGAATATGATCTCTATGAATATAACCGATATTCGGGATCGAGTTTAAAGGATTAAATTGATCCATGATTGTGATCAATTTATGGAAACCTTTACCATAAAATAAATAAACAGTAATTAAGATTGATTAATCAAAGAGGCGTGATGGTCGAAGAATGAACCGATACACAGTCATGATTAAAAGAGAGTTAAATCATGAAAACATGAATAAAGAATAAAAAGGAAAAATGATATTAATTATATTTTATATTATCATTTTAAATGAAAAGGTACAATGGTTCAAATAAAGGGACACGATGTTTTAAATTTCACACCAGTTTGAAGATTATATAAACGAGAAAAAGTGGTGAGAAGATTGTGTCTTTGTGGTTCATATTAGAAAATCTAAAACAGGAGCAGAGTCCAAGATGAAGAATTGTTCATTCTAAGGTGCTTGTCAATGTCTTATTGAAGATCAAGAACAAAAGAAGATAGAGAAGAAGTTATGCAATCGAGTACTTGATACAGAAGACCATACAAGCAAAGGTTGCAATAGACAAGTAGAAATTACAGCAATTGTTGCATCAGTCAAATTCAGTGAAGTACAAAAGAGAATGTATTGCATTATAAAATAAGGGTGGTTGGGTGGTGCAAGGGAAGGTTGGTGCCTGCAAAGGGAGTTGTTGCTTCCTTGTTAGTTGGAGTTGACTAAACAGGGGGTTGAATCCTCCTACAAGTTGGTGTTGGTGAACAGAGGGAGTTGGTGCTTCCTTGTCAATTATGGATGACTAAACAGGGGGTCGAACCCTCCTACCAGTTGGTGCTGGTGAATGAGGGTGTGGGTGCATCCTTCCAGTTGTAGTTGGTAAATGGGGTGTGGCAGCAAGTTGTAGCTAAAGAAAATTGGGGAATGTCTCTCCATCAAGTTATAGCTTGAAAACAGTTTTGTAAAAGAACTTTTATTAATGAGAAAAGAGTTGGTGGTTTTTCCTTGTTGGGTTCCACGATAAAGTCTTGTGTTCATAAAAAAATTTGTTCATCATATATTGCTTAATTGAATAATTAATACGTGTGCTTAATATGGATGAAGTTAAAAAGAAAAAGTAGGCAATATTGATTCACCCCCCCCTCTCAGTATTGCTAGATATTCCAGTAATACACACTTTGTCTTTGCAATATCCTATAACATAATTTCATACAACACAATACTACCCACATGTTATATCTTCCTACTTATGTTGTTGCTCATAGCTAAAGGTCGGTACAGGATAACTTGTGGTTCCATTGAGAATGAAACTCTCCACTCTCCTTTTCACCAAAATTCATGGCTTGATTTAAGGAAACAATGGCTTGGACTATGAGATCAACGGGGTTCGAGACATATTCTTGACATAAAGAAATGGACTTGAGAAGTTAAAACTGATAATGGAAGACTCTTACAGATCTACGCCTTTAAAATGTCCACAACTCCAAGTGTTTCTTGGCATGTTCCAGTTCGACAAGAGTGTTGAGGGTATTGAGCAAATATTGGCAATGACTTAATCATTCTAGTTGGGCTTTATGGTTAGGTAATGTCTCAATTTCTCATTCTAGTAGCTACATTATCCCGTGTACATGCTTGAGTCTTCCTACATTTATTGGTTGTCTATCCATTCCATCTAGTATTGTTGGGCCTTGAATGAGGAATGATGGTTATGTCTCTCCTCCAAATCATTTGAATCCTATAGCAAGTGTACCTCTATTCATGAGAATAGTAGATAATCAAGATTCCTCCTTTACCTATTTTTACAATCACCATCAATGTGCAAGATTACTTTTGATTCTTGGTACTCAACATTTTCTTCTTCACGGTTAGGGGTAGGTCTAGTTGATTGGTGATTAATTCTCCATGTAGCTATTAAAGTTGGTCTGTAAGTTCACTATTAAAAATAGGTAAGGTTGAAATGTCTAGGCATTCAAAATTCTATTTAGGTTAATCAATAAAAATATTTTTTAAATAAAAATTTATTCAATCTTATTTAATGAAAGAGTTAAACATTATATAATGTAATTCATAAACAAAAACTTAAATGCTCAATAACAAAGTTATAAATTTTAATTTGAAGAACATTATTTTGACCAATTAATTTATAACTAATTCACTCCACTTTTCCCCGAAGGTACTCAATGTAGAAATTTAATGACAAAATCAACTTATACAAATTATGTCATACACTTAGCAACCTAGAGATAATTTTCTTAATTGAACTCTGAAATGTATAAACCCACATTTCGAAAATACCATAAGCATAAATGCACATTGCTAAGCACTTTTGTAGTGGAAAAATAACAATGAACAACAGTCACACATCCATGTAAAACTCAGAAATTTAGGCAACCAGCCAGGGAAAACCCCAATGTGGGGAAACCCAAAGAGAGAGAGAGAGAGAGAGAGAGAGAGAGAAAGATATTTTATTAGCTTCAGGAAAGTACATATCAGCAGTAAAATTACATTTTCCAGCAAGTGAAAACACTTACAACGCCCAAAAATTGTCCCCATAAATTTTTCCTTGGAAAACGTACCAAATTTGTATTGTTGTACGACCCACCCAGATAAAAAACACCTTGATATTCTTACCAACAGGTTGGTGTACAAACAGTAATGTATGGCCCTTCTACAGCAAGGAAATTCCTTAAACAACCTTGAAAAATGTGCCAACAAACACCTCGATTTGTGTGCCATTTCTCCTTGTACAGATCTGTACAGTACGGCCTTCGACAAAAGAAATATCAGCAGCTTCTTTCACAACAAAAAAATGACTTGGGAAATGTGCCCAAAGTCTCTTGGGAAAATCTCCTAATTTGTTTCCCTTACTTTCCTCTCCAAAGCTCTCTCAAAAATCTCCCAATCTCCTTTTCTTTTCTTGTCTTGCACACTACCCTAGGAATTATCTTATAATCTGAAAGTGACCTTTCACCTTCCAAGTGTCTTTTCACCTTCCCCATCCCTAAATCCAATGTCCAAGATCTAATCTTGTCTTTACATAAGGGACATGATTCATTCCCTCCAAAATAAATCACTTAAAATATTAAAGTACAAATTCACTTTATAACATAAGTGCACTTTATGAAATAAAATCACTTTAATATTAGAAGGTACACTTAATAAAAAAAATCATTTTAATAAAAGAACCACTTTATTACAACTTTATAAAAACCATTTTACAAAAAGAACCACTCTTTATTACAACTTTATAAAAACCATTTTACAAAGTTAAATGCCTAGTAGTGTAAATATAAGGTCACTTACGATACAAGATTAAAACATGTGAGTGCCTCCCGAAATATAAAATCTTAACACTTCTCTAGTGAGGGATGTACTCATTGGCCATCACCATCATCCGTCCCATCGCATTGTTCTCAATAGGATCTCCCTCTGAACCTGGAGCCAACCTCAACACCTTCACAAAACTCGAACCTGAAGACATCCTCCTGGCAACCACTCTGAACCATGAGCTCCTAGGAGAATCCACTCCACCATGAGCTTATGTTTGATCACACTAGCTGAGCCTCTTGTCAATGCTCAAAATAAACTCCCTCTCTTCCCTCAAAATCCAAGACTGAATCCTTGGGCCCACTGCAGTCTCAGGAGCCTCCTTCTCCTGATCTGACTCTGAATCAAAACTTGTAGGTTGTCCTCACAACTTGTAAAACCTATCAATCTGATCACCAACCAGTTCTGGTTCAACTGGATCCACTCTCTCCCTGTATATAAATGCATGTCCCCTCTTGAACAATGTATAATATCTAGCATCATCCAAGGCTGAGACTGAGAGTAGGTTAACCCTCAACCCCGAAACAAACAAAACTCTATCAACCTCCAGGTGTCCTCCATACTTGAGTCGGAATCTAACCCTTCCAACTCCATGTACAGCTCGTGTTGTACCTCCTTCACTCACCACCATTCGATCACGACCTATGTATGAGATAATAAGGAATACACGCCATATTCCTTTCATGTGACAAGAGGATCCACTGTCAACAATCCACCTACTATCACCCACAAATCCAACACTATCGACACTGGATACTAGAGTGACCAAAGAAAATTCCATATCAAACTTGGATGAAAAGTCCTCCATAACTATTGTTGTTGTTGTATCAGTCCCTTCATGTTCCTTCCTCTTATTCTTCCTCTCGGGACAATGAGAAGCAAGGTGCCCCAACTAGTTACAACAGTAACATCTGACTTTACTCAAGTCCCTCTCAAAATTTCCTTTCTTATTCCCCTTGCCCTTTGTTGTAAGAGAAACATTCTCATGATATTTGTCTTCCTTCTGTCCACTACTTTGAGACCCCATCTGGGTCTCCTCCTGAGTGAAGTCGTCCCATAGTCTACTCCAATCTGGAAAATTCTCCCAACCCACCACACACTTCACAAAGACATCCCACTCCTTCATGAAGCCTTTCAAGGCTATCCTTCTATTGTAGAAGACAACAACCTCCCAAATAAATATTGTATTATAAATAAATTTGGGACCCTTTTTTTTCATTTTTGACAAATAGAATTTTATTTTACTCAAACAATATTTTTAGTTTTGTCAATTTTGGTCATACTCTTAACTTCTGTGAGTTTCATTCAATCATTAATGAGATTTTATGTTTTGGATGTTTCTCATTACATAAAGGTTTTGATTAAAATTTTGGCTTTCAAATGTTTTTATTTCACATATTCCTTATGATTTATTCTCATTTATATGCATTTCAAAGAGCTACAATATTTGACAAGCTACATTTTTTTATCTATTGTCGATTTTAAAACCAATGCTCTAAACAATGATCGATCACAATCTATGAAATCCTACTTAGCCTATCATAACTTTGATATCCATGATCTATAAATAGTTGTTTAATATCTTGTTGTGGTACGTTAGGCTTGATTTGATCATCATAAATTAAAATCAAGTTAACGGAACATTAAATCAAGGTCCTTTCAAACTGCATACGAACAATACTCCTTTCCAAAAGTGCATTGATTTGATTCCATGTATAGCTTTGAACTGCATCACCGTATTTGTGAATTATTACCTATGGTGTTTCTTCCTCAGAATAATTTTTTTGTTTCAAGTATTGAAGCTCTGCTTTCATTTACTTGTTTGTGAGGGTTTTCCAAACTGTAGCATGTCAAGATGAGAATGATTTCCAGAGTAGAACCTGGTGTCAAGCTTATTGAAGTTCAGGAAGGTTATTTTCCAACTTTTGAAAGGGTTGGTTGGTTAAAATCTATGCACATGTGTAATGGTTACAACACGCAGGTCACCAAATGTTAAGTTTTGAGATTTTATTAGGTTTCTTTTCAGTTTACTAGATAACCATAGCATAGA
This sequence comes from Picea sitchensis, assembly GCA_010110895.2. Taxonomy (NCBI): domain Eukaryota; kingdom Viridiplantae; phylum Streptophyta; class Pinopsida; order Pinales; family Pinaceae; genus Picea; species Picea sitchensis. The sequence goes on from SNQJ01S0025113.1 coordinate 53,707, forward strand.
TAGTATCATTGAGAGAAAAACAAATCACAAGATACACAACATTTATCCTGGGAAACCCTCATGGGGAAGAAAACACAGCAAAAACTTCCTTAATATAGATAGTCAATACAATGCCAAGACAATAAAACAAACACTAGACAATATCCTCCACTGAGAAATGTGCCTCTCTCTTCCTTCTTCCCCCAACTGCAACTACCAAACTTGTGCATTGAGTGAGTGAATGAACAAATGAGGCATTGGCTTCCTTTATTTATACAAACTGGTAGGTGTTGGAAAGGTGTCTCTTCACTGGGAAGGGAGGACTTGTCTTCTTAGTGGTTTAAGCCACTTTAATTAGCCTGGGGGGCGACTTCTCAATTTCCATAATATATTTAGGGTTTGACCAATCCCCAAAAGGGTATTTGGTCAATTGCAATGCCCGACATGATCAATCCACAAAAGGGGATTGATCTAATTAATAATGACTCAATAAATAAATAGAATACTCTTTGCAGTTACAATATTTCAACACCAAATATTTCACATGAACTTCAAATGGTGAATGCGCTAAAATTGAGGATATAGAATTACAGCTAGATGAAGAAGTAATAGCTAGAGTGATTAATTTTCCATTAAAAATGGAATGTTGATCTAAAACCAAAAGGGTGAAGGAGATTCCTTGGTTTGAAATCCTGGTTTCTCCCGAATGCAAATATGATTTCAAAGCTATGCCCATATCCTCAATTAAATAAAAATGGCATTTTTTGTTAGTAGTTATTAAGGGATTTCTCACTTGTGAGGGAAGATATAACATTTTCTTGATTTATCACTTTCGGATTTTAATGGTATTCATGGATTATGAATTGAACATGTCGGCGTTCTTGCTTAAAATTGTGTCTAAAATGCAACATTTCTATCAAAGAGATAATATCAGTTCAGAAAGAAATGTCTTTCATTGTGGTTTAGTGAAAATTTTGATTGAATTTCAGTTAAAACGGAATGGTGATTCTTGGGAAAAGTTTGTGAAAAGAAATCACTTTTAGGTAAATTTGAAGCAGGTTTACAGACTCACTTTTCTAAAAATGAAACCCCAGATCCTGTAGAATATATCATTCTGCCTTACCCTCACATTTCTCCTCCTCAACAAAACACTGCGAGGGTTACTCACAGTCAAACTGTCAAGTTTAGCTTTAGTCCAGAATCGTGTGTTTTCAGTGAAGCACCTCAGGTTTCTTTTGAATATTCAAAGCAAACTATAGTATCCTTGCTTGCATCTTAATGTGACCCACCTGTGACCACAAAGAATGATGATTCCATTAGTCTAGTTGATTTTATGAACAAAAGACAAGGAAGGAAAATATCAAGAATGTTCATAAATAAGTCTAGGAAAACTTCGAAATTTAGTTCTCCTATCCATGTTGAGGATGAATAATTGATTACAAATCAGGAAGTTTCTTCCCCACAACATGTTTCTTCGTAGGATCCAATTGAAAACCTTTCTAAAGAAAAATAAAAGGAAAGAATTGATATATGTCCCAATATGGAGGTTTCCTTATGGAATGACAAATATTATACAGTGGTTCCAGTGTTACAGGCTAATATAATTGATTTGGAATTAGAAAATCAACTTCTTAGATCCGAAAATAAAGCTTTGATTGATATCCAGAGAAGACAGGTTCCAGCTTCTAAACAAGATAAAAAGAAAGAAGCAGTTAACATTAACTCACTAGGAGTTAATATTTTCGTTAATTCAGAATTCAAGATTGTTTCTAGTAACACTCAGTGATAAAAATGTTTTAGTTATTGGTATGAGTTTAGAATTTTTTTAGTTTAGTTTGCATTTTCATTAATTTTAGTTAATAAAAGAGTAGCTACGGAATTTCAAATGTTGTAGCAACTCTAATTTTTGTTTTTATGTTTTATTAATTTTTGTTTTTGTTTTGTTTTGTTTTACAAGTGTAAAAAGAATGTCCTGGAAAATATGGGAAATGAGAAAATTAGTTTCCAGACAGAATCCTAAAATTGAACAGTTAGCAGTTTTTATTTTCATGTACTTAATTAATTTAGTTTTGGGAATTAAACAATTTTGTTATTCTCTCATTCTAAATGGATAATTGTTTATGGTTATGGAAGTTAATTTCCATTTTTGAATTCCTTCAATATAAAACAGTGAAGGAAAAACAATTGATGGAGGAGTTTCAATTTTTTGAAAGAAAACAAAGCTTATGCACTGCGATACAAATTTTTGTTTCGATACATTATTCTGAATATCTCTGTGACTTTGAATATCAATTTGTTTCGATACACTATTATGAATATCTTTGTGACTTTGAATATCAATACAAGCGAGTTTATGATATTACAGATTGATTTAGTTAATTACTGCTAATAAATTAAATCAATTTCATTTTTATCTGGATTATGTGTTTATGATATTATAGATTGATTTAGTTAATTACGGCTAATAAATTAAATCAATTTCATTTTTATTTGACACATTATTTCAATGATTAATATGTATATGAGTTACTCTTGGGATTATAAGTCTGTGTTAATTATTTAAACAGGTTTAGTAATTCATTTTCAATTGATATAATTAAATATTTGTTTTGAAAATCTATATTTTTAAAACATTGTTTGTTTATGTGTTTATGATATTATAGATTGATTTAGTTAATTACTGCTAATAAATTAAATCAATTTCATTTTTATTTGACACATTATTTCAATGATTAATATGTATATGATTTACTGTTGGGATTATAAGCATGTGTTAATTATTTAAACAGGTTTAGTAATTCGTTTTTTGATATAATTAAATATTTGTTTTGAAAATCTATATTTTTAAAACATTGTTTATTTTACTTAGATTCATATACTATTTGAATTTGGGCCCGAACATAAGATTTTGATCTTAAGTTTTATTTGCTTTAGTTCATTTCTTTAACTTTTATTATAAATACTTTTCACTCTTTAGGAGAAAACAAAATCCTCTTTCATAGAGGTAACTTTTATGATAACTAGAATTAATCTCTCCCTTGTAGATCGTTCAAAATCTGTATATATTAATATTTCAGTTTGTTAATCAATAAAAGATAAATATCTTCAATTGATTGGAAGATGTATATATTTCGAATTTGGTTTTTTGTATATTAGGATATTTATAGGTAACTAGACCTAAACCAGTCAGAATCGCCATTTACAACAGAAAAGGATTTAATTGGGACCCTAACCTAGTGAATTCATTCATGTTGAACATGGTCATATTTGACTATCAACATTTTGGAGTTAGAAGGAGGGCGCTTTGATAATGAATGGCCGAAACAATTAAAAAAAGCAAAGACCATTCAATCAGATCAACTTCGCCCATAGTATCTTTTGTTACTACACAGTTAGAATCTCCAATTCATAGAACTGTAAGTGATATTTCTTTTAGTTTTCTTACTTCTCAAGAGTTTCAACAAATAAAGCAATGAATAGAAGAGATTGGAAATCAAGGAGAAACTTCTCAAGGATCTTCTGATTCTATAGATTCGGTTATTCAGGAATTAGGTGTTCTTACAAGAGCACAGAGACAGAGGTTAGGTATTGAACCTATTCATTTTAAAGTTCTTGTCCAGATCAGAAAAACCATAATTAAAATTGTTGGAAAAATCCTCCCTCAACTCCTCCTCTGCATACATCTCCTATTCCATCTCCTCCTCCATCACCTCCTCGTCAACCAAATACTATGGTTGGAGTACTGAGAATGCCTTGGAGAACTCTGGGAGCAGTCAATCTTCCTGGAAATCAACATAATCTACCTAAAAATCCAGATAAATGGTTACCAAAATTTAATCCACAATCAAGAGAAACTCTTGATGATCATATCAACAAATTTATGTTAGTTGTTAGTCTGAGAAGCGTTGAGCATAAAGATGTTGTATGTAGAATTTTCCCATATACTTTTCAAGGAGAAGATTTTACTTGGTGTTTTTCTCTACAAGCTAATTCCTACTAATTGGGATACTTTCGAGTATTTATTCATTAATAAATTTGGAGATGATAAATTTTCAGCTATTTTATTAATGGAATTATCCAAAATTAGAATGGGTCCGAAAGAAAAAATAAAATATTTCTTAAACTTCTCAATAAAATGCTTGAAACATCTAAACTTGGTTTGAACATTCAGATTGACTTTTATTCCTCTACTTTACCAGCTTCTATTTCTATGTTTGTTAAATGTGCTAGCAAAAATACTTTGACTTAAGCAATTCACGATGTTTTAGATGTAGAAAAAGAAATATCTAGTATTGTAAGTAAATCTCCAAGTGAAGATTCAAGATCTTTTATAATANAAATATGAAAGGAAAGATAAATATGTTTTTGATAAGGAAAATTTATAGAAAGTCATGAAAACCTTATCAAATGAGAATAGTTGATCTTAAAGGAAAACTAGCTGAAGTTTTGAATAAACCTTTCAGGCCATTTTTCAAAAGGAATCCACAGATTCCACGTGGTGGCCAAACTTCAAAAGGAGTTGATGTTGATGAGGAAGAAGGAGAGGATAATGAAGAAGTTAAATATACTAATGTATTTTGGTATATTAATGGAATTTTTTATGAAGATGACACAGGAGAATCTCTTGTTGTTCAGACCCAAAGTAAAATTACATCTTTAAATTCTGAAACTAATACACCAAGAAATACGCAACTTGTAGAAAATAATTCAGTATCAAAAAGTCTTGTTGTTCCTGAAAAAATTGATTATGAAATTATAGAAGATATGAAAAAGACCAGATCAAACATTTCCCTTTATGAATTAAGTAAACTAAAATCTCAAAAGAATAGTTTATTAAGGTCTTTAGGAGTTTCTGAGAATACAAGTTTATCATCTACTACAGTAGTAAATAAAGAAAAAATTTCAATAGTTCAAACTTTATCTTCTGAAGTATATATTGGTTCAATTCTTATAGGTGATAAATCAAGGTCACATACTCCTCTGTTTCTTCACACTTTCAAAAAATTTAATAAAAATGTGCATAATTGTCTAGTTTATTCAAGTGCATCTTCGAATATAATGCTTTATTCTATTTGTTTTCAAATTAATGAAAACCCACATAAATCATCTATTCAAATTGTTCAATTAGATAGAACAAGGGTAAAAGTTTTGGGAGAATTGAAGGATGTATTAATCAGATTATCATCTAATTCTAAATTTTTTCTAATAATAGATATTATCATTGTTGAGATTCCATATGCTTATGGATTAGGTTTAAGTCGAGATTGGTCTGAAGAACTTCATGGATATTTCTCAATAGATTGGTCTCATCTTTGGCTTCCATATAATGGGAAACCTAATCTGATCCATGTCAATAGAGAGAAACATATCAAACATAATGTGACAGATTTAGATGGAGAAAATGAACATGTGGCTTTTGTTAATAGCATTGTTGGTAATTACCCCAATGATTCTTATTTTGAAATTTTCAATGCGCAGGTTTCACCTTTTCAACCTACAGATCACATTTCAAACATTGAAAATTTCTCTCAGACAAATTTTTCTCGTTGTATTAATTTTGTAGATAATTTTGTAAATTATCCATCTTGGAAACTTTATTTTGATGGATCTAAATCTAATGATGGTGTTGGTGCAGGTTGCATTTTAATCGGTCCTGATGGTGTAAAAACTATATTAACATACAGATTGGAATTCAAATGTACTATTAATACCACAGAGTATGAGGCATTAATTCGGGGTCTAAAGAAGGCAAACATCATGAATGTGCAGGACATATTGGTCTTTGGTGATTCAGATATCGTTGTTAAACAAGTAAAAACTTAAATTCAATGCATTTCTAGTCATTTGAAACATTATCAGCAATTGGCTCAAGATCTAAGTAACAAATTTTATGCATTTAATATTGTTTTTATATCTAGAATGCAAAATGTTAGTGCAAATCTATTGGCAAACATAGCTTCTAAATCTATTCCTCCTGAAGATTTTTCTCCAAATAGATTCTTTGTTGTGTTAATTTTTTGACTTTTTGTTCCCGATAACATAACAAATTGGTGAGTCTTTAATGATGATGTTGATATAATCAATTTTCTCTCTTCAGAAGGAACATACCAAAATGACACCATTGACAAAGAATCACATGATATTGAGTTGAACAAATCTTCTCCTGAGGATAAAATTAAATCTGAAAATATTGTTCCTAAATCTGTTATAAGGTTAGAATATCTTTATGATTTAAAAGACAGATTTTAAAAACCCAAAATTTTTAAAACACACAGTTCTACCATGAGTGTGGAACTTATTAATCTAGGAACAGATCAAATTCTTCAAAATGTCAATCTTGGATTAGGGTGTTCTCATTTTGAAAGAACAAATTTTATAAATCTTCTTAAGCAATACAAGGATGTTTTTGCATGGTCATATGATGACTTGAAAACTTTTGATACACTGTAATTCAACACACCATTCCAATGCTTTCAGAAGAAAAACCAATTCAACAAAAGTTAAGGAAAAATCATCTTAATCTTGAAACCCAAATTAAAAATGAACTTAATAAATTGCTTAAAGTAAAGATCATTTTTCCAGTAAGAAATTCTAAGTGGGTATCAAATATTTTTCCTTTAAGGAAAAAGAACAGAGACATTCGAATTTGTATTGATTTCAGAAACCTAAACAAAGCTTCCGAAAAAAGGATAATTTTCCATTTCCTACTATGGAGCAAATTCTTCAATCAGTCTCAGGTTCTGAAATGATATCATTTTTAGATGAATTTTCCGGCAATAATCAAGTATTAGTTCATCCTAATGATAGACTCAAAACTAATTTCAAAAATAAATGTGAATCTTACGCTTATCAAAAAATGTCTTTTGGTTTAATCAATGCAGGCGCAACTTTCCAACAAGCTACGAATATTGTTTTTCGTAGTTTAATCAATAAATTTGTTGTTGTTTATCTAAACGACATTAAAATTTATTCTAAGAATTGTTTAGATCATATTTCTCATCTTAAACAAATTTTTGAACAATGTTGAAACTATGGAATTTCTTGAAATCCTAAGAAATATTTTTCTTCTCTTCAAGAAGGTAAACCTTTGAGATTTATAGTTTCTAGAGAAGGAATTTCAATTGATCCTTCTAGAGTTAAAAGTATTTATGAAATTCCTTTGCCTCATAGTAAAAAATATATGCAATATTTCCTTGGACAAATCAATTTTGTGAAGTGTTTTTTCCCAGATTTCACAGAAACAATCTTACCCTTACAACGTATGATAAGAAAAGACACATTATTCAAATGGAATATAATTGAAAAATAGGCTTTTAATTCTATAAAGCAACCGATCATTCAAGCGCCTTCTTTACTCTCTCCTAATTATGATAAGGAATTCATTCTCTATACATTTTCTTCTGAAAAATATTATGCATCTATGTTATCACGAAAAATGATCAAAACATAGAAGTACCTATTGCTTTTGAAAGTTCAGCATTGCAGGGAGCAGAATTAAATTATACTGATGTTGAAAAGCAAGCTTATGCATTTTTCAAATCCATCAAACATTTCAGACCTTTCCTTATCAAATCTCATACCAAGGTCATAGTTCCACATCCCTTAGTCATAAGTTTTCTCATTCAGAAAGACCTAGGAGATAAGAGAGAAAATTGGGTAACCGTGTTACAAGAATATGATTTAGAAATAAAACCTGTAAAAATTGTACGAGGTCGAGGTTTATGCAAGTTATTAACTGAAACCATTGATACTACATCTGAAAATGTGGATAAGGTAAAGTTCACTGAAGATATACAACAGGTATGTGTTACTCCTGATATTCCTGATTCACAATATTCAGATTTAGTTTATTATCTTAATCATGGAACTGCACCTTCTCATTTGGACTTTAAAAAGAAACGTGCTATAAGAATAAAAGCCACACAATATCATCTTATCAATAATGTTCTTTTCAAAAATAATCATGATTCAATGTTATGTAGATGTTTAGAAAAATAAGAAGTTGATAAAGTTTTATTTGACTTGCATGTGAGACCCGCAGGTGGTCATTTTAAAGGTGATACAACTGCACACAAAATTTTACATTCAGGTTATTATTGGCAGACTTTATTTAAATATCCTCATGCATATGTTCAAAAATGTAAAAATTTGTCAAACTTCAGCTCGACGAGAAAAGAAAACAGTGTTACCTTTGCAACCAGTCATTATTGAACACCCATTTAAACAATGGAGACTCGATATCATTGGTGAAATTTCTCCTAGTTCCTCCAAGCAACATAGGTATATTCTTACAACCACCGATTATTTTACAAAATGGGTGGAATCCATTCCTTTGAAATCAGTTACAACTGATCAAGTAATCTCATTTTTAGATCAGTTTATTATTACAATATTTGGTCTCCTGAGCACATTAATTTTTTATAATGCATCTTATTTTCCTGCTCTATCGCTTACATATTTTTCACTTCAGAAGGGAATTAAAATAAAACATTCAGCTAATTATTATCCTCGGGGTAACAATTTAGCTGAATCAACCAACAAAAATCTTTTAAAAAATATTAAGAAAACTATCAGTGATAACCACAAAAATTCGCACAAGGCCTTGATCTATGCATTGTGGGAAAATTGAATTACTTATAAGGAATCACTGGGTACTTCCCCTTACTTTTTAGTTTATGGGAAAGAGGCTATTCTTCCACAAAATATTTCTATACCATCCTTGGCTTTAGTACAGTCCATTGACGAACAACCTTGCTCTAGTATTCAATATCGCACAAATCATATATTCAAACTAGGGAGTGAGGGATAAAGCTAAGAATAATTTTGCTAACCATTAGATGATCATTAAGAAGTGGTTTGATAATAGAGTTGTCAGTAACAAATATTTTGAAGTTAGTGACCTAGTTTTGAAATGGGACAAAGCCCATGAAGAAAAAGGCAAACATTCGAAGTTTCAAAAGTTGTGGTTAGGTCCTTTTTAGGTTGCTCAGAAAATTGATCCATCTACCTTTATTTTGCAAACTCTTAAAGGAATAGAAGAGTCTTTTCAAGTAAATGGGTTAATCCTTAAAAAATATTTTTCCTAAAAGATACTTCAATCCTTGTAAAATAGCTTTAAATATTTTTGTATTTATATTTTCGAATCTTGCCATTTTTGTTTTTGAATATTTTTTTTGTTGTTGATCTGATATAACAACTGCATACATATGTTAATCAGTTGTCTTTGAAAAAAAAATTAGTACAGAGAGAAGCTAATTTAGATTGTTTGAAATGAGAAAATTTCTTTTAAAATCAAAGGATAAATTTTATGTCTAGTTTATCTTTATAAAGAATTAAAAACAAGGAAAATACTCTTCAGCAAAGTCTCTTTGGGGTAATACTATGTCCCTTAAAATAAAATAATTGATTTGGAAACAACATATCATAAGAAGAAAAGTTTAGTTCTCACTCCATGATAAGAAATAAATAAATAACTCTCTATATCACCCCTCCTCTATTCTCGTCATTGTTCAAATGCAATCAATAAGTCATGAACTAAAGACAAAATTTTAAATTTTAAATAAATAAAATTAGGATCTGGGAATTATACGTTAACCCGTCGAGGTAGTGAACAGGGATGTTGGCAGCGGGTAAAGGATTATATGATATTAAGGGAACTTTGTCGGGGTATTGAACAAGCATGTTGGCAGCGAAGCAATATCGGGTACAGAGAGTTAAACTCTTCAATTCTGACATAGTGAAGAAGCTTTACTTATTAGTCAAATCATGAGCTTGATTTTTCAGTTATAAGATTAATAAATTCTCCCTATCCCCTCCAATGAGATAGAGTTAAAGAGTACTAGTATTGTTTTATTTTCTTATCTTTTACAAATTATTCATAAATATAATTTATCTACACTTTGTAAATTCTCTTATTTCTTGCGATCTGATATATTTTTCTTTGTCTTATATACAAATATAGCTAGTTTCAGTAGTGTACCCCCATTTGTTGTAGAAGATAACAACCTCCCAAATATTGTATTATATATAAAACTGGGACCCTTTTTTTCATTTTTGAAATATCAAATTTTATTTTACTCCAACAATGTTTTCAGTTTTGTCAATTTTGGTCATACTCTTAACTTTTGTGAGTTTCATTCAATCATTAATGAGATTTTTTGTTTTGGATGTTTCTCATTATATAAAGGTTTTGATTAAAATTTTGGCTTTCAAATGTTTTTATTTCACATAAACCTTATGATTTATTCTTATTTATATACATTTCAAAGAGCTACAATATTTGACAAGCTGTAGTTTTTGATCTATTATCGATTTTAAAACCAATGCTCTAAACAATGATCGATTATAATCTATGAAATCCTATGTAGTCTATCATAACTTTGATATCCACTATCTATAAATAACTATTTATTATCTTATTGTGGTACGTTAGGGTTGATTTGATCATCATAAATTAAAATCAAGTTATTGGAACATTAAATCAAGGTCCTTTCAAACTGCATCTGAACAGTACTCCTTTCCCAAAGTGCATTGATTTGATTCCACATATAGCTTTGAACTACATCACCATATTTGTGAATTATTACCTATGGTGTTTCTTCCTTGGAATAAGTTTTTTTGTTTCAAGTATTGAAGTTATGTTTTCATTTACTTGCAGGCGAGAGTCTGTTAGATTTTGTTTGTGACGGTTTTCTGAATGTAGCATGTCAAGATGGGAATGATTTCTAGATTAGAACCCGGTGTCGAGCTTATTGAAGCTCGGGAAGGTTATTTTCCAACTTTTGAAAGGGTTGGTTGGTTAAAATTTATGTGCATGTTTAATGGCTACAATGCGCAGGTCACCAAATATTTCACATGAACTTTCAATGGTGAAACCGCTAAAATTGGGGATATAGAATTACAGCTAGATGAAGAAGTAATAGCCAGCGTGACTAATTTTCCATTAAAAGGGAAATGTTGGTCTAAAACCAAAAGGGTGGAGATTCCTTGGTCTGAGTTCTTGGTTTCTCCTTAATGCAAATACAATTACAAAGGTATGTCCATATCCTCAATTAAAGAAAAATGGCATTTTTTGTTATTAGTTATTAAGGGATTTATAACCTGTGAGGGCACATACAGCCTTTTCTCTATTTATCACTTTCGGATTTTAATTGTCTTCATGGATTATGAATTGAACATGTTGGTATTATTGCTTAAAATCCTGTCTAAAATGGCACATTTCTATCAGAAAAAGAATCTCAGTTCAGAAAGAAATGTCTTTCATCATGGTTTAGTGAAAATTCTATTTGAATTTCAGTTAAAACATAATGGTGATTCTTGGGAAAAAATTGTGAAAAGAAATCACTTTCAGGTAAATTTTGAATTAGGTTTACAGTCTCACTTTTCTAAAAATGAAACCTCGGATCCTATAGAAGATACCATTATGCCTTACCCTCACGTTTCTCCTCCTCAACAAAACATTGTGAGGGTTACTCGCAATCAAACTGTCAATTTTATCTTTAGTTCATAATCATGTGTTTTCAGTGAAACACCTCAGGTTTCTTCCAAATATTCCAAGAAAACCGTAGTATCCTCGCTTGCATCTGAATATGACCCACCTGTGACCACAAAGAATGATGATTCCATTAGTCTAGTTGATTTTATGAACAAAATACAAGGAAGGAAAATATCAAGAATGTTCATAAATAAGTCTAGGAAAACTTTGAAAGTTAGTTCTCCTATCCAAGTTGAGGATGAAGAATTGATTACAAATCAAGAAGTTTATTGCCCACAACACGTTTCTTCACATGAACCAATTGAAAATCTTTCTAAATAAAAATAAAAGGAAAGAATTGAAACCGGTCCCAATCTGGAGGTTTCCTTCTGGAAGGACAAATATTATGCAGTGGTTTCAGTGTTACAGGCTAATATAATTGATTTGGAATTAGAAAATCAACTTCTTAGATTCAAAAATAAATCTTTGATCGATAGCCAGAGAAGACGAGTTCCAGCTTCTAAACAATATAAAAAGAAAAAATAAGTTAGCATTAACTCACTAGGAGCTAATATTTTTGTTAATTTGGAATTCAAGACCATTCCCAGTAACACTCACTAGTAAAAATGTTTTAGTTATTGATATGAGTTTAGCACTTTTTTAGTTTAGTTTACATTTTCATTAATTTTAGTTAATAAAAGAGTAGCTACAGAATTTCAAATTGCGTAGCAACTCTAATTTTTGTTTTCTATGTTTTATTAATCTATGTTTTTTCTTTTGTTTTGTTTTACATGTGTAAAAAGAATGTTCTTGAAAATACGGGAAATGAGAAAATTAGTTTCTAGACAGAATTCTAAAATTGAATAGTTGGTAGTTTTTATTTTCATGTACTTAGTTAATTTAGTTTAGGGAATTAAACAATTTTGTTATTTTCCCATTCTAAATGGATAAATGTTTATGGTTATGGAAGTTGATTTTGATTTTTGAATTCCTTCAATATAAAACAGTGAAGGAAAAACAATTGATGGAGGAGTTTCAATTTTTTGAAAGAGAACAAAGCTTATGCATTGTTGTACAAGTTTATGTTTTGATACATCATTCTGAATCTCTTTGTGAATTTAGTACTATTACTGTTATTTTCCCATTCTAAATGGATAAATGTTTATGGTTATGGAAGTTTATTTCGATTTTTGAACTCCTTCAATATAAAACAGTGAAGGAAAAACGATTGATGAAGGAGTTTCAATTTTTTGAAAGAGAACAAAGCTTATGCAATGTTGTACAAGTTTATGTTTTGATACATCATTCTGAATCTCTTTGTGAATTTAGTACTATTACAAAGCAATCAATATTTAGTACTATCACTGATATTTGAGTGTTCACTTTTGAAATCAAAGTTTTATCTGGATTATGTGTTTATGATTACAGATTGATTTAGTTAATTACTGCTAATAAATTAAATCAATTTCATTTTTATTTGACACATTATTTCAATGATTAATATGTATATGAGTTATTGTTGGGATTATAAGTCTGTGTTAATTATTTAAACAGGTTTAGTGATTCTGGATATAATTAAATATTTGTTTTGAAAATCGATATTTTAAAAACATTGTTAATTTTACTTAGATTCATATACTATTTGAATTTGGGCTCGAACATTAGACTTTCTTCTTAAGTTATATTTTCTTTAGTTCATTTCTTTAAGTTTCATTATAAATACTTTTTACTCTTTGGGAGAAAGAAAAATCCTCTTTCATAGAGGTAACTTTTATGATAACTAGAATTTGTATATATTTGTAGATCGTTCAAATTATGTATATATTTATATTTTAGTTTGTTAATTAAAAAAAGGATAAAATCTCTTCAATTGATTGGAATATGTATATATATTGAATTTGGTTTTTTGTATTTTAGGATAGTTATAGGTAATTGGACATAAACCATTCAGAATCGCCATTTACAATGGATAAGGGTTTAATTGGGACCCTGACCTGGTAAATTCCGTCATGTCAAACATGGTCATATTTGATTATCAATAGCTTCCCAACTTTGGTTTTGAGATGGACTCCCCTACTGCAACTAACTTGTCCTTAACATGAGCTATTTGTGTAATATAGGATGCAACACCCTCACCCATAGCCATCTTCGTGTCATGCATTTTATCCTTTAGGGCCATCTTTTGATTTTCATTCTTAACCTCATACAATTTTTTCAATGTATCCCACATTTATTTGGTTGTCTTCTTCTCATGCAAATGTGGAATGAGTGGATCCTTCACTCCATCAAGAATGATCCTCTGTGCTTTGGCCTCCTTTACCTCATGCAAATCCAAGGCAATAGGATATTTTGTGGGAGCTACAACAACAATGTTGACATAACTCCAAATCTTGTTCTCCTTGAAAACATATGATATTCGGACCTTCCACTGCAAATAGTTGGAAATGCCTTTCAACCAATCCTCATGTATGATGCATGTAGCCATTTCCCCATCAAGTGTTCAAAGAAAAAAAAAACAATAAATTTCCCCCCTCAAATCTTGCCAAAATTAACACTTCTCATTGTACCTCGGAGCCCAAGATTTGATACCATGTAGAAATTTAATGACAAAATCATCTTATACAAATTCTATCATACACTTAGAAACCTAGAGATAAATGTCTTAAATGAACTCTTAAATGTATAAACCCACATTCATAAAACACCATAAGCAAAAATACACATCGCTAAGCACTTTTGCAGTGGAAAAATAACAATGAACAATAGTCACACATCCATGTGAAACTCAGAAATTTAGGCAACTAGCCACGGAAAACCCCAATGTGGGGAAACCCAAAAAGAGAGAGAGATATTTCATTAGCTTCAGGAAAGTACATATCAGCAACAAAATTACATTTTCTAGTAAGAGAAAACACTTAAAGCACCCAAAACTTGTCCCCACAAATTCTGCCTTGGAAAACATGCCAAATTTGTATTGTTGTATGGCCCACCAAAAAAACAACTTGGTATTCATGTGAACAATTTCTTGTATGGACAATAATGTACGGCCCTTCTACGGCAAGGAAATTCCTCAAACAGCCTTGGAAAACATGCCAACAAACACCTTGATTTATGTGCCTTTTATCCTTGTTGTACAAACTTTGCAGATCCGTACAGTACGGCCTTCAACAACAAAAATATCAGCAGCTTCTTTCACATAGAAACATTTCTTGTGAAATGTACCCAAAGTCTCTTGGGAAAATCTCTTAATTTGTTGCCCTTACTTTCCTCTCCAAAGCTCTCTCAAAAATCTCTCAATCTCCTCTTATTTTCTTGTCTTGCACACTACCCTAGGCATTCTCTTATAATATGAAAGAAACCTTTCACCTTCCAAGTGTCTTTTCACCTTCCCCATCCCTAAATCCAATGGAAAAGATATAATTTTGCCTTTACATGATCAATAGACATGATTCATTCCCTTCAAAATAAATCACTTAAAATATTATAGTACAAATTCACATTATAACATAAGTACATTTTATGAAATAAATTCACTTTAATATTAGAAGGTATACTTAATAAAAAAAAGTCACTTTAATAAAAGAACCACTTTATTACAACTTTATAAAAACCCTTTTACAAAGTTAAGTGCTTAGTAGTGTAAATATAAGGTCACTTCTGCATACAAGACAAAACATGTGGAGTACCTCCTGAGCTATAAAAGCTAACACTCAATGATGAAAACTTGAGTTGCTTTGTTACCACTTTGTAATAGTCTAGGTGGGGGTTACCATAAATCAAAATCAATTTTTTTGTAGTCTAAAATACAGTACCAATAAAAATAATCAAACAGGGTAAAGGCACTACATAAAAATAGGACTTGTCACTATAAATAATACAACTAATTTCTCCTTCAACCATATATGCAAGAAATACAAAATAATAGAACATGTGAATACACAGAGTATCTGTAACACTGGTTGGCATATCTATAAATCATCAAAAAAAATTATCATCATCATCGTTCACAGCATGGAGCTTGAGTAGCATCACCATCCTCATCAGCATGAGGCTAAAGTAACATCATCATCATCTTTAGAGTGAGGCTAAAGTAACATCATCATCTTCTTTAGCATGAGGCTAAAGTAATATCATCAACATCTTTAGCATGAGGCTAAAGTATTATCATCAACATCTTTAGCATGAGGCTAAAGTAGCATCATCATCTTCAACATTAAAGCTAAAATAACATCATCGTCATCATCTTCAGCAAAAATTTGAAGTGGCATCATCATCATCATCATCATCTTCAGCAAGAAGTTGAAGTGGTATCATCATCAACATGGATTAGTATAACATTAATACATCATCATCATCAATAACAGCATGAGGCTTATACAACATCATCAACAACAACATCACAGCACGAAGGCTAGAGCAACAATATCATCACAACACGAAGGCTGGAGTATCAACATCATCACAGCACGAAGGCTGGAACCATATCAACATCAGCACTATGCTGGAAATCTTCAGCACGAGGCTGGAACTACATCAACATCAGCACGAAGCTGAAAATATTCAACACAAGACTGGCATCTCAACAACATCAACACAAAGCTGGAAATCTTCAGCACAAGGTTGGCATCTCAACAACATTAGCACGAAGCTGGAAATCTTCAGCACAAGGCTGGAATCTCAAAAACATCATCACAAAGCTGGAAATCTTCAGCGCTAGGCTGGCATCACAACAACATTAGCACGAAGCTATAAATATTCATCACAAGGCTGGCATCTCAACAACATCAACATGAAGTTGGAAATCTTCATCATTAGGTTGGCATCACAGCTACTCCCCCTTTCAAGGGAGGTCCTTTCATACTACACCAAGATTTTCTCTAAAGTGCTTAAACTTTACACGAGATAGAGGCTTGGTCAACACATTAGCAACATGTTCATCCATGCCAACAAAATGGAGCTTTATGGCTCCTCTCTGCAACATATCACGAATTAAGTGATACCGTATTTGTATGTTCTTTGACTCATCATGGAACACATCATCTTTATACAACTCTAGTTATCACATAGGATCACGGTGGCTTCCATCTCTAGATCAATCAGATCTGTCAATAACATTCGAAGCTATATGGCTTCACCACTGGAGAAACATGTTGTAATATATTTTTCTTATGTCGTGTTGGGAGCAATACTAGATTTTTTCCTACTCTACCATGAAGTCATCGCTGACCACAAACTGAAACAACATCATGAAGTTCTCTTTCTATCAGAAACATTTCCAGCTCAATATGAGTCAATATATCCATACAATCTAAAGTCATGATCTCTAGTATAGCAAAGACCAAAATCCAATGTACCCTTAAGGTATCTCATCACATGTTTTGCATCATCAAGGTGAACATGTCTAGGTTCTACCAGATACTGTCTCAAAGGTGTTCATGTTAAGAACCAAACATCAAGATAGCATAGAAAAACCTCAGGAAAAGTACTCAACGCCTTGAAAAAGAGATCATTTCAGATAATAAGCCTCTTCGAGGGGGCAACCTCCTTTTACCCCACTTAAATGTTCAAGTACAAGATGATTCAAAATGAAAATGTCTCCT